>JAFVLL020019383.1:0-23570 GCA_021397915.2 Tor tambroides
GATACTGTAAATGAAAATACAGTAATAATACTGTAAATGAAAATACGGTAATGATACTGTAAATGAAAATACAGTAATAATACTGTAAACGTAAACACGGTAATATACTGTAAATGAAAATACGGTAATAATACTGTAAATGAAAATACAGTAAAGCCATTATTATACTGTAAATGCAATTACAGTAATAATACTGTAAACCTTTTTACAGTATTTTACTGGCATCCAGCTGCCAGTAAGTTACTGTAAAATTTACAGTAATCTTTTTACAGTGTAACAGAGAGCACATATATCTCACATATATGGAAAGCAATGTGCCGCCATCAATTAAAGCTTTG
The DNA here is from genome assembly GCA_021397915.2 of Tor tambroides. Taxonomy (NCBI): domain Eukaryota; kingdom Metazoa; phylum Chordata; class Actinopteri; order Cypriniformes; family Cyprinidae; genus Tor; species Tor tambroides. Next base: position 339 of record JAFVLL020019383.1, read on the forward strand.
CATTGATTTCTCACAGCAGCACATCCTACAGAGTCAGCCTGGGAATTACTGGAAGGGTGGATAAGATGGTTGGGAAACATTTTCATTATATAACAGGCTGGGAAAACATTTTTTGTACTTACTAATTCAATGTTTAATATGAATAAAGCTGTGAAGGTTATTGTTTATGGTTCTTTATAATCTAGAATTAAAACATCATCTCAAATAGGACTTTCTTCTCAAGGTTAACTGAGACTCACTGATGCAAGTGTTTCCATGCAAATAAGTGTCCAGGGATCTATAATAACAAGGAAGCAGATGGTCACTAATAAACAGATCACAGTTCAGTGATGATGTTTGAGACAGAAAGCTAGCATACTGCATACTTTACTGCATAATGTTTACTAGTAATGTATGCCAAACCAGGGTTATTATCACCTACTAAAACTAAAAACAACATTTTCCTTATTTGAAATAAGATATATATGCAACTATATCTCATGCATACTATGCATACTATATAATCAGCTATATAACTAGCTGATACACACACACACACACACACACACACATATATATATATATATATATATATAGATATCAACTAGTTGCCAAGGGAATTCTCTCTCTCCCTCTCTTTGCATAATATTTTCATTATTTAAATAAAATTTACTTAAACATTTTATTTCAGCCAACAGCAACAACAAAAAAATCATTAAAAAACATTTTTGTTATTTTAAATAAAATAAATGTTATGTCAAATAAAATACGAAAAACCTTAAACCTATTTTATTTCAGCTGTTTGCAATGAAAAAAAAAACCTAATAATAGTAAAATAAATAATACATATAAAATATATAATAAAATAATATAAAATAAATAATATATAAATATCAAATAAATAATAAAATAATAATAAAATACATTTTTGTAACTTGGAAAAATTATATATTTTTAAAAATACATGAAAATAAAAAATATTGAAATATTTTATTTCAGCTAGATGCCAAGGAAACATTTCACATTTTTGTTTAGTTTAATTTGAAGTAATGAAATTACTAAAACTGAAAAATAATAATAAAATTAAATGTCAAACAAACAACAAAATTACTAATAAAAATGAGAATTTATTAGAAAATAAAAACAAATACAAAATATTAATAAATACTAAAATAGTATATCAGTGATATTAAAATCACATCACATGACTGTACTGCATGAAATGTTTAAATCATCAGGTGACCATCTGACCCAGTTTACTGAGAGTTCAGTCAAACCTGACAATATCTGCATATGTGAGTGATCAGATGTCACTTTGATACACGTCTACATCCTTCTTCATTTCTTTCCTATTTACGTCATGTAAGCATCCTTTGTGACTCAAAGTGTGCCCTACATCTGGTAATTAAGCTCATGCCAAAAAAAGAAAAGAAAAATCAATTCTCTATTTCCAACCAAGACAGTTGAAACGGACCCCTCGACAGGGAATAGACTCAGAGGTAATCAATTATTAATTGTTTGACCCGCTGAAGGCAGAGTCTCCTGAGAGCAAAGCCCTGCTGGAGCTTTCAGACATCTTCATAGTCCACATGAAGCAAAACCGGCCATGTGCTGTATAACTGCCCACAGAAAAATCACAAATCAGACACGGAAATGGAATAGTTTATTGAACCTTTATGTGTTTTTTGTTGAGTATCATTTTGATTCATCAGGTTTTATGGCTCATATAGTCTGATATAGTGAGAATATGGAGGAAAAAACAGCTCAGTTTTATGCAGAGATTCAAACTGAGTAAAAATACGTAATTTGGTGCAGATACTGATATGATGAAATTCTGATGCTTGTAAATCAGTGAGATCTTTATAACAGTAGAGCAGATACTGACACAAAATGATATAAAAATGAGTCACCACTCTATATCTCCAATAATGTGTCTTAGTAAGATGAGATTGAAATGATCCAAACATATAATGCAATGCAATCCAATGCTGATTGAGAGATGAAGAAATAAATGCTCCTCAGAAGTCGTGAGATGTTTTGGAGGCTTGTGAAGATCATTCCTCCGCTGAGGAACAGTGAAAGTAAAGCTTCTGGAAACAAACGCTCCTCAAAAGATCCTGATGATCAGATTTGAGACGCACTGATTTTTCTAAAAAAAAATGATTGATGGAGAATCAAGTAAAGCTGAGCTGCTTCAGTCCAGTAAGTGTTCATCTGGAAATATGACTGCAGTTATTCTGACGTTTACTTGAGAAAAATCAGTCAAGATTTGACACGAGAAGCAGCAGCTAAAGCTGGACACTTGTACAATTAGACTAAAAGAGCTTTTACTGGATAAAGAACTGTAAACTCTCAATCAGAGACAGAAGGCGTGGAGGAGATTGTGTGAAACAGTAGTAGAATTTGATACAGTAAGCTTTATAATAACAATATCTCATTTGCTTCTTCTGGAACTGAGATATTAATGGGGACTTTTTCCTCAGAAGATACATTTGAGAGGAAAGACACTCAAGCAAAATCTCCATTTAATCAAATTGTGGTCTAAGACAAACAATTGAGACACTGTGCTGTAATTGGTTCCAAAACAAGCACTTCGTAGGGCACATAAAGCAACATTATACTGAAGATTTGGCTTAAAAAAGCCTTTAAACTCTTTAATCTGAGCAGAATCTGATGCACAGCGTGTCAGTCATGTTGACATGTCTCCGTCCCGTCATGCGAGACCAGCTGGCTGTTGTCGGTGTTGTTGTTCTTGGCCGTGAGCAGGACTGACTCAAAAATCTTCCCATCAGTACGCTTGGCAAAAGAAACATTACTCAGAGAAAAGCAGTTTCTTGCTGACAGCATGTTGTTTTATTGTGCTTTTTCTCTCTGATATCATCTAACTTATTTATTGTAGGACTGATTACAGACTGTAAATTTCTAGCCCTATACTTTTCTGTTAAAAATATCCCTGTTTCTCTAAATACATCTTTACGATTACGAAAAGCAAGATCTGGGTGACTAACATAAAAACAGCATCACCACAGTCTGCTCAGACAGGACTTACTGATTTATTGACTAAATCTTTCTCAGCCTAATCCATTTCTATACTTATTCTTTAAATAGTTTGAGAAGAGCCACAAAACCTGATCAAATTACTGACAGACGGAGCAGATTGATTTTCAGAGCAGGATTTTTAGACACTGAAACACAAAGCGGGTGGCTTGACATCATATGAGGCACTTAGCAATTAAATCCCAGTCTAATGAGCATTCTTGTGAATTACTTTGAGAAATGTGACTTTCTTGGAGTGGCTGACATTGTGCGGGGTGACTCGGGGGAAATGGCTTTTTAAAATGATTTGCTAATATTGTTATACTTTAGTCACTTACTGTCAATGAAGCACTTCCAAAATGGCTGTCTGAGTCTTTTTCTGTATGTGCATCTTTTCCCAGCATGCAATGGATGCGGTCAGTGCTGGAGTGAGTCCCATTGGAGACACGTCCAATAACTCCAGCCACTGGGACCTCAGCAGCGCGTTCTTCTTCGCTGGAACCGTCATTACCACGATAGGTAAAATAAACCAACTATCTCAATAACATCTCTCAAATACATCACATATGTTAACATTATGAGAAATAGTAAAATTTGTTGTAAATTCTGTTTCTTGTTGACTTTAAATGGTAAATGCAGTTTTACTTAGACTTTAAATAATAAAATTTGTTGCAAATGCACTTCTACATTGACTTTTGCAAATGATTTATGTCAACTTTAAATGATAAATGCCATTTTACATTGACCTCAAATAGTAAAATTGGTTGCAAATGCTTTTTTACATTGTCTTTAAATCATAAAATTTGCTGCAAATGCTGCTGTACATTGACTTTAAATGGTAAAATTAGTTGCAAAAGCTGTTTTACACTGACTTTAAATGGTAAAATTTGCATCAAAAGCTGTTTTACGTCGACTTTGAATGGTAAAATTAGTTGCAAATGCTGTTTTACACTGACTTTAAATGGTAAAATTTTCAGCAAATGCTGCTTTAAGTTGGCTTTAAATAGTTAATGTTGTTTTGTATTGAATCTTAATAGTAATATTTGCAGGAAATGCTGCTTCACGTTGACTTTAAAGGGGTCATATGACGTTGCTAAAAAGAACATTATTTTGTTTATTTGATGTAATGCTCAGTTAAAAACAGTTTATGCAGTTTAAGGTTCAAAAAACATTATTTTCCACATACTGTACATTATTGTTGCTCCTCTATGCTCTGCCTTTCTGAAACGCGTCGATTTTTACAAAGCTCATCGTTCTGAGAAGCGAGGTGTGCTCTGATTGGCCAGCTATCCAGTGCGTTGTGATTGGCCGAATACCTCAAGCGTGAGACGGAAATGTTACGCCCCTTACTGTATTGTGATGCCGTGTCACGGCGTGATGACACAAAAACAATAAAACGAGGCATTTGTTGCATCCAGTGGGGACATAATTACTGATTATAATGACTTATACTGTCTTTTTACCATGTCTGCATTTGTGATCGGAGAAACAACAAACAACAAGCACTACTCTACACTGCTCTAAACTCACGTTTGAATCATCAGTGGCAAATTCTTTAAATAAGAAAACGTACTTACAGGCTGTGAGTCAGAAGCACCAGACTGTCCTTGCAAAGTTGGAATTGCCCCACTTTATAGAAACAGCCTTTGTGCGAGCCAGCATTGTAGCTTCCAAGTTCAGGAAATAGTCCTCCGTAAAATGTGCTGCACACACTCGAATATTTGCATTGTACTGCTCTGGAACAGTGTTGTAAATACAACTTAACCACTGATTTCTAGTTGTGTCCTCTTTTGGAAGCCCGAACAAAGTACTTTCGCTTTCACAACGAAACACAGCGTCTCCAGGACATGGCGCCGGCGGCAGCAACAACACTACAGCAAGAATAAAAGTCCCGCCTTCTTTCATTGCGTATACATTTTGGGCGGTGTTTTGGAAATCTTCCCACATTGTGACGTAGAGATGTGGGGGCGTGTTTGAACGAGCCGTTTTAGGGGGGCGTGACAGAGTCTTAACTTAAAGAATATCTCTTTGGTTTTGAGACTTTAGACTTTACAACTTCAGGGATCTTATCTATGCACAAACAGCTTGTAACACTCCAAAGAGAAAGGAAAACTTGAAATCGCATCATATGACCCCTTTAATTTATAAAATTTGTGGCAAATTCAGTTTAATACATTTTTACAAATTGCAATTTATTTTTTCATGTTTTACTTTCAACAAGATTTGCACTGACCTTCTTGAGTGTAACTGCAGAACACATGAGACTTTCAGCCCAGATCTCCTCTCTGACTGAAATTGTTTAGTCTGTCCTTGTCTTAACTTCTCTTTTGCTCAGCAGTCTGTAATTACTGCCATGTTCTCTCGGTGGAAGCCACCAATTGTCTCCCTCTGGATCTATGAATGTGGTTTTAATGGAGGGGGTCAACTAGAGCGGTTTGTTTTGTAACGATTAAATAACCTCTTGTCTTCTCCACCCACATCTACAGGCTATGGAAACATCGCCCCCAGGACTGAAGGCGGCAAGATTTTCTGCATCCTTTATGCCATATTTGGCATCCCTCTGTTTGGCTTCCTTTTGGCCGGGATCGGTGATCAACTAGGGACCGTGTTCATGAAGAGCATTCTGAAGGTGGAGAAAGTTTTCAGGGTGAGTCGACTTGCTTTAGGATATTCTACTGAGAATAATTAATTAATAATTGGTTATGTAAACATTACATTACATTACATTAATTCACATGCATCTGCTGCCCTTTACAGCAAAAACACAAGCAAATCAGTCAGACCAAAATCCGCGTCACCTCCACCATACTCTTCATCATCGCTGGCTGCATCATTTTTGTCACCATCCCAGCGGTGATTTTCAAACACATCGAGGGATGGAGTACTTTAGAAGCCATTTACTTCGTTGTCATTACTCTCACAACCGTCGGCATTGGAGATTATGTAGCAGGTAGGTGCACTGATGAGGGCATTTTACATTATTTTGTCTTGTACAGTTAAGGGTTACTTCATTTTTATTAGCAAATGCTGTTTTATTTTGACTTTAAATAGAAAATTTTGTTGCAAATGCTGTTTTATGTTGACTTTAAATGGTAAAATATACTGTTTTACGTTGACTTTAAAAGGTAAATACTTTTTTTACGTTGACTTTAAAGTTGTAAATGCTGTTTTATGTTGAATTTAATGTGGTAAATGATGGTGACTTTAAATGGTAAAATTAGCTGTAAATGCTGTTTTATGTTGGCTTAAAATGGTAAATTTTGTTGCAAATGCTGTTTTATGCTGACTTTAAATGGTAAAATTTGTTTCAAATGTATAGTAAAATTTGCTGGAAGTGCTGTTTTATGTTGGCTTAAAATGGTAAATTTTGTTGCAAATACTGTTTTATGTTGAATTTAAAATGGTAAATGTTATTTTACATTGACTTTAAAGTGGTAGATGCTGTTTTATGTTGAATTTAAATGGTAAAATTAGCTGCAAATGCTGTTTCATGTTGACTTTAAAATGGCAAATGCTATTTTACATCGACTTTAAATATTTTGTGACCTTGTTTTGTTCTTTTTGAAGGAATGGAATAGTTAGGACCATTCCGTTCCACTGGAATATTTGTTTTGGACCACTTTTTTTTGCCTTATGATTCTGTTTATATGTAAAATAAAGTGTATTAAAACTGTACAATTTGTTTTATAGGTGGTGATCGAAAAATAGAATACATGAAATGGTACAAGCCTCTGGTCTGGTTCTGGATTTTGGTGGGTCTGGCGTATTTCGCTGCGGTTCTGAGCATGATTGGAGACTGGTTCAGAGTTCTGTCCAAGAAAACAAAAGAAGAGGTATGATATTTCAGACTTTAGCTCCAATGTACAATACAGCATTATTTCACTGCATCAGAGCCCTATTTTCTTTGCATAGACTTTCCTGTTGTTTCCTTTTCGGCTGATGCTAACTAGATTATTGGTTAATGCTAATCAATAGGCAAGTAGTCATTGATTTGGCTGCTGTTGGTAATGTAGCCTTTCTTGTCAATAGTTAAAAGAGTTGTATTATGATAGTCATTGTTAATATAATACTGGTCACAACATTAATATAAAATAATGCTATATTAGATAAAGAGGTGTCACCGAAGTGCTGTGGAGGGAGATCTTTACCTTCAACTTCCATTACATTCTGATAGGAAACACACTTTACACCATCTTTATCGTGATAATATCAAGCCCAGTTGCTGTTGAAAAGAAAAAACAATTTCACTGTGAAATACATCATATTATGTAAAATAGTTAATAAATAGCTATACAGTATGTTGACTGTAAATGGTAACAGTTTTTACAAATGCCGTTACATTGACTGTAAATGTTAAAATAAGTTGCAAATGCAGTTTTATGTTGGCTTTAAATAGTAAAAATAGTTGAAAATGCATTTTACATTGATTTTTTTTTTTAAATGGTAAAATTAGTTGCATGTGCTGTTATTCTTGACTTTAAATGGTAAAATCTGTTGCAAATGCCGTTTTATGTTGATTTTAAATGGTAAAATCTGTTGCAAATGACATTTACATTGATTTTAAATCGTGAAATTAATTGCAAATGTATTTTACGTTGACTTTATATGGTAAAACCTGTTGCAAATGCAGTTTTATGTTGATTTTAAATGGGTAAATCTGTTGCAAATGCTGTTTTACGTTGACTTTAAATGGTAAAATTTGTAGCAATTCTGTTTATTTAGATTTTAAATGGTAAAATTAGTTACAAATGCAGTTTTACATTGACTTTAAATAGTGAAATTAGTTGCAAACTCAGTTTTACTGTGGCTTAAAATACTGAAATTAGCTGCAAATGCAGATGTTAAATGGTAAAATTAGCTGCAAACTCAGGGGTTTTTTTTGGGATAAATTTTTTATTGTTTTTGCATAGAAAGGGTTATACACAATTATATACAATTACTTCTTCAAAATATACAGAACAAACTGACCCTGCAAACTCAGTTTTATGTTGGCTTGAAATGGTAAAATTAGTTGCATATGATGTTTTACTTTATCTATCTAACACAGGTCGGAGAGTTTAAGGCCCATGCGGCAGAATGGAAGGCAAATGTTCGCGCAGAGTTACGCGAGACACGGCGGCGCCTCAGCGGCGAGATCCACGACAAACTTCAGCGGGCGGCCACCATCCGCAGCATGGAGCGCAGGCGTCTGGGTCTGGAGCAGAGGGCGCATTCGCTGGACATGCTGTCGCCTGAAAAACGGGCCGTCTTCGCTAGTCTGGATGCTGGACGCTTTAAGACCTCCTCGCAGGAGAGCATCGACACTAAACTGAACAACCTGCGACTGAAGGCCGAGCGTGGCGAACAGCAGGCGTCCTCTGATGAAAACATCTTCAACCGCTTTGGCTCGCTCACCAAACTGGCCAAGCGCAACAGGAGCAAAGATCTCCGCAGGAACATCCCGGAAGACGCCAGCAAGCTGGGTGATGTCCTCAGCAGCAACAGCAGCAACGTCACTCTGGGAGAGGAGAGAAGAGAGGACGAGGAGGAGATGGAGGAAGAGAAAATAGCAATGGAGGCAAACACTGGCTTCACGTGTCTGCCTCACTATCCCGAAGAACCCAAACAGCAAAACGGTTTCACACCGGCTCAGGCCAAAGAACAAGAGCGAAATAAAAGACTGGAGCAGAAAGAACATCAACCGTAGGCAGACAATGACAGGGTGAAAATGTGCCTTTGTGTTTTGTAAGCTGCAGCTCGACTCGTTACGATCAACTGCAGCTGATTTTCACTGTGACAAATGACAGGTTGCCAAAAATGTGAAAAGACATGGAGCGCTCAAGGAATACAGACTGACATCATCTTAAAGAGACAGACTAAAAACCTGGAAATTCTGTCAGTGTTTACTCACCCTCATGTTGTTCCAAACCTTTCTCCAAAGTTTCTTTCTTCAGTGGAAAGCTCCAAAAATGACAAAAAACACCACAAAAGTACCGCAAAAGCAGACTGTATGACTCACGATGCTTTGTGTAGGGAACTGAAATTGAGGTTATTTATAGAAAACTTACCACATTTCAAAAACGCTTAAATCACTGATGTTGAATTAGGTGCTATATGCCATTTTTCATTTGATTGAGACTGACAACTGTGATGGAAGTGAAGATTTCAGTGAAAAATGACTTTTTGGGAGCTTTTAATCATTACATATTATTATTAATGTGAAAAAGACCTTCTGCAATACATCTGCTTTAGTCAGTTCCACAGAAAAAGCAACTGAAACGGGTTTGAAGTGACATGAGGTCATGCAAAATGTCAGAATTTTGTCTTTTTTTAGATGAACTATACCTTTAAAATGTATTATGTTCTTTACGACTTTAAGACCGATTATTCATCATAGGACAGCCAACAGAGACTTTTTGAAAGACTTTTGCTCTTTTCAAAGGTGTGTTATGAATCGCCGAAAGCCTTTTTTGCTTTAAATCGTGATGTCTTTTGGAAAGCAAACCTGCATGAATATCAACTGCTGCTCAGATGAGTCCGTCATCTATGATGGCAAATCACGAACTTCTATGAAACACTAAGTTATTCAGTTTGGTTGAAAAATTAACACATTCTCAAAAACCTTTTGATTGTGATGCCAGAGTTTAAACAACAATGACTTTATAGCTGTTGGTGAAATATTGCATTCACACTGAACTATATAAACGTATCAAACCCCCTGAAAATGACTGGAATCAAAGTCATATTGATGATATTCAATAAGAGTGAAACCCATTTTACTAGAAGTATTAGAACGAAGAACAAATGACATCTTTATGAGGTATACAGCGACCCCAAAAAGTATCACACATAAGAATGTGTGAATATCATTGCATAACATAACATATCACAGAAAGAGATATTTTCTACAAAACATATCACAAAACCTTTGTACCATTTTAAATGATTAAACAATGCATCTAGTGTTGAAAATGAAAACAGGAAGTACTGATTAAGACGAAAAAGAAGAAAAGTGACAATTAAAGTGACAATGTTGTATTAAAAACAATGTGAAATACATCACATGAAAAATAGTTTTTAAATGGTAAAATGTATGGCAAAGGTTGTTTTACATTGACTTTAAATGGTAAAATGTGTAGCAATTGTGGTTTACTTTGATTTTAAATAAAAATAGTTTAATAAAATCTATAATAAAAAATAAAAACACTGTTTTACATTGACTTTAATTGGTAAAATTAGTTGCATACAAATTTTTAATTTGTCTTGTGGTAAAATTAGATGCAAACGATGTTTTACATTGGCTTTAAAAGGTACTTTTTTTTGTAATTCTGGTATTATTTGATTTTAAATAGTAAAATTAGTTGCAAACAGTTTTACACTGGCTTTAAAATGAGTTGCAAATGATGTTTAACGCTGACTTTAAATGGTCAAATTAGTTGCAAATGCTGCTTGACTTTTTTAGAGACAGATATTTGCAAATACTTTTTTGGGGTTGCTGTAAATCCATAGTTATTCCATTATTGCCATAAAACAGTCTGATTTGTTAAGTTGTCGCCTGATATCAGTTCATTTATCTGAACAATTTTTACGCCCACAGAACAAGGTCTTCCACTGTAATTCAAAAATACGGTAAAAAGTGTAAAGGCATATTGAGCTTTTTGATCCACAATTGTGAATGCAAATGCATACATAAACACACAAAATGTACATTTCAGCTAAGACAGCATGCAGTAATGGTGTTGATCATGTAATGCTGGTGTAAACGTTACAGTGATGTGAGCTGGAGTGAACAGCGTTCCCGTTACATCTCGAAAACATTACAGTAATCGTAGTCATGCTCTGTGTTGTCATGGTGATCACATCAACGGTTGCGCAAACATTCCATCAAATGTAATGAGTGCCTTTGGGAAAATAAATCATGAAATGTGGCTTGGGCTTTGCAGCACTTACTGACGATCCAGATCCTGATTTTTTTTTTTATTTTTTATTCAAGTTGGAAAGTCAGGCGGAAAACCTGGAAACTTTTCAAAATGCAAATAAAACACATCAGTGAATCACAGTTCCTACATTACATAACATACATTGCGTTTATGTGCTTGTGTAGAGTATGTTTCCGGGCTTTAACCTCTCATAAGAGGTCTGATTTGCTCAGATTAGCACATTAGTCATTGTTTCCAGCAGCACATTAGATCTACACCTGACATTATGTGTTCTGACACACTCAGAAAACACAAACTCATTATTTTGAGAGAGTTTTCACACCCTGTAGTTGAGTTTCCCAACCAAGGGTTCGTTAAGAGAGAACTGCTGAAGTCAGGTTCAATTACATAAATGGTACTATAGAATAAAAAAAAAATAGGCATAAATTTTAAATGTATGTATTTGAATTGCATATAAAACCTTCATCCATTTGGATTACACCATTTTAACATGAACTAATAAACTTATTTCAATGCATATTTGTTAAAAGATTTCATGCCATAGTTTAAGTGACAATTAAGCATCACATTAAATTCAATACAATTCAATTCACGTTTATTTGTATAGCGCTTTTCACAATACAAATCGTTACAAAGCAGCTTCACAGAAAATTAAAGTTTCTACATTATAGGAGTAGCTTATTAATTTGTTAAAATTGTGAATTTTATATGCAATTCAAATTCCTACATCTTAAATTTAGATCTAAACATGACTTGGTCTTGGACACAAAAAAAGAGTCAGTAATGCCAAATCAAGCCTAGTTATTAGTATTGCTCATACTTCTTTTAAAAATTAGTATTAAATTTGGCTGTTAATTAGTGCTGCAAATAGGAATAACACTTCAAATCATGCAAAACAGCCTCTTGTTGAAGTGAAGTGTGGTTGGCTTTCATCTGCTGGATGATAAAACAGTTGAAAAAAAATCTCACACTTGACTTGATTGAAGAAGGGACACAAGCCATTTCTAGGGACCAAAATAAATCATCTCTTGAGGCTGGGCTCTTAATTTGGTCCACAATGCAACCACCTAGCAACTGCATAGCAATAAACTCTCAGAACAACTTAGCAACTAATCAGCAACACTCAGTCAACCACAATAACATTAGCAGTGAAATTTGCATGGACGATTTGTCAAAAAATGAGGTTAAAAATCACTACGAATGATGGTAAATTTTTTAATTTTATTTTTAACAGTTGGGGCACTTGCAAATATATCATTTAGGGTTGGGAAAGCCAAATATTGTCAGTGGTAAAGTTACAGATGGAAAATTACACAGAATATTGAGTTTGTTCCACTAGCCTTCACTGCTGGAACATTTTCACAGCATTTACCGATCAAATTAATGCAGTGTGGCGAACAAGATGCATCAAACCTGTGAATAAACAGCCTCAAGTGAGAACAAAAGGCAGGAAATTAGTCTTTTTAGAGAACACTGATCATCTTCTGTGATCATCAGGTGAGATGCATTTCTGCACTAACAAAGATGGTGATATATGATGTTTGCTTCTCTTGCATTTCAGTAAATTTCAGATACATTCAACACTGAGTTGCTTACTTGAGGTCATGCATGTGCAGTTTTCTCATGCTTTATTGGAAAAATGAATCATATCAGCTGTATCGGGGAACAGTCATCAACTGTATAATGAAAGCAGAAGATAAATGTGTAAAAATAAAAATAAAACTTTTCTCTGTCAGTAACTGATTAATAGTAATGGATGGTTCACATCTCTCTGTCACGACATCACCTAATTTTCATTCAGTCATTTATGGTCTTGCTCAGCTGGTCAGGATGTTAAATACGGTGTCTGTCATATACAGCTTTGGCCCCATATGGCGTTAATATGTATTAATGCTCCTGTTTGGAGCATTGAGAGGTCAAATTGAACATAAAGAAGGCTGTAGGCTGGGTAGAACCACAAGACCCTCTTTATCTTCATCATTTGCTGGATATATCGTTGGTAGATAATACTAATCTGACATGAAATCATGATGTATTCTATGCAAGAACATGAATGCAAATGTTTCCAGCTACACAAGCTCAATTTTACATCTCATTGCATTAAAAAAAAAATAAATTAAAACCCAATTTTAAAATTTAATGCAAATATGCATTGCATTTTCAGCATTGCCTACAAAAGACATTAGTATGTAAACTGTCTTTTAGTCAGTTTTCTATCAGGGCAGAACAACAGAACTATATCAGCATTTACAAACTACCATCATGGCAGAATAACAGTTTGATGAGAATCATTCTGAACAAGTTAGCTCATGTTAGATGTTGCTATGCTGTAGATATTCTTATAGTATTTCAATAATCTGTACTAAATCTATGTGCTCTTTTGAAGCACAGTTTTGTAAAGCTTCGAAACTTTTGCGACTCATTGGTTTCAAATGGTTCGGAGTGCTATCGAACTGCCAAAATCATGTGATCTCTGTAAATGAGGCTTTGGTACATCACAACTGCTTCAAAATGTTTCAAAAGTTCAACGGTTTGCCTGGGAGCGATCTCTGTGAACCCATGAATAGACCTTTTTCACATTTCCGGGTTTCTCAGCAGCTGGAGTCATCATAGTTGGGTAAATTTTGAGAGCAATGAATGGGAGACTAACACAAATACATTTTTTTGCTTTTTTTTTTCGCAAACTGTACGATAGTGTTTTCACGACTTTCAAGAAAGGAAAAAAAAAAAAAATAGAGAGAGACTGATAACAGCAGTCAGAATAGAGAACGATGTCAAATTTACCATCATACACTCTTAAAAATAAAGGTGCTTCAAAAGGTTCATCACAGCGATGCCATAGAAGAACCATTTTATTTTTAAGAGTATAGACGCTGTATTAGAAACACGCTCGCATTAGTGTTAACTAGTTTTTTTGTAATTTGATGCAAATGTGATATAATACAAAGTATAGTGTTATAAATGTACATACATTTAAAAAAAAAAAATCAAAATATAAAAAAACTTTCGAGTTCACAGTCTTGTGAAAAGTGTCCAGTCAAAGAACCAGTCAATTATTTTTTTTTAACCAGATTTCAGATCAGTTTAATCAATTTTCACACTTTTTTTAAATGAGAAATTTGCGTAATTAAGAGGAAGAGTAATTAATAATTCTCTTATTGGGCTTTTTAGACAAGCCCTCCGTAAAGCAAACAAAACAGCCCTCACAAATGAATAAAAGAGCACACAGGGCTTTAGATACTGTGTTATACTTTCAATAAAACGTTTGCAATTGGCTTGTAAAAGCTGTTTTTTTTACACATGCTTGGCCTATTTTTGTTGCATTTACACAGTTTTGACCAGCAGGCATAACCACAGCATGTGGTGTTTCTAGTGCTTTGAAACACTGAATCATTTTGCGAAGTCTTTGCCAAATCTACGTTTAAGCTAGCCACTTTTTTCTTCAACTCGGAAGTAAGCCTATGGGTGAGACTTCCAGTTCATTAGCCGCTATAGGTAAATAACGAGGAGAATAACAACGTGCAGTAAACGCTAAAACTGTTTGCACTACAAACCAGTGTGATCATAATTAAGATAATACATTAAAATAATATGATAAGACACACCAATTTTCAATATCACGCAGCAAGCAGATGAGACCGGAAGCTAGACCCATAGAATTTACAAATGGCCGCGCCCATTTTTACGTTAGGAAAAAGGTGGATAATCAAAATGCAGATACACCTTTTATGTATATGTTCGGGGTAGCACGAAATTGAGCGCTGAAAAAACATCACCTGGAATTCAGAAAGAAGATTTACCATATGAGTCCACTGGCAGGAAAGTAATCCACTCCATGCCGCTAAAAACGCCAGAGAAGTCACCTGACTCCGGCGCGCTACGAAATGGCGCCCCACCCCGAAGACCAATTTTAATTTTATTAATACTTTTTTATTTTTTTATTGAACAATTATTATTTAATAAAATGTCTTCTGTTATTTAAACCACACATTAAAACAAAAAGTTAAACTATAATTAGTTCTGTCGTCATCGGTGACAGATGTGACCTTAGCTTGATTGGTTCTTTGACAGCGACATGACCGTTATTATTACTTAACAATCACATTATGAAATGTTTTCACGGACGATGGATAAACACACACTAGTTCTACATGTATTTGCCACTGATCTTGAAAAGAAGATTACTTTTAAATAGATCACTGGATTTAATGATGAAATGTAGGACGGAATGAAAGGATAACGACCAGAGGAGATTCGCACGCGCCGCCTTTTCAAAAAAGGTAGGCTATGAGAATTTATTTCCCTCGTGTATGCTTGTTTATTAGCAAGATATTGGATTAGGCTAATGTATGGTTTATGACATATAAATGTAACTTTATCTCAGAAACTGTTGCTGTTTTACTGTGGTAATAGTTTCGGGAGCTTTTCTCAGAGCAACCGTTGTGTTTGCGCGCTAACGCGAAACGCGCCTATTTAGCACGACTCACGAGAGCAATTGGTTGTGAGCTATTGATATATTTATTCAAAATTTGACTACTGGTGAGTGTTGTTTGAAAGATTACAGTTAAGAGTTTGTTAACTTTGTTAAACATGACAGACATGTAGTGTTCGTGTAGAGCGGTTTCCCTGGAAACTGTCTTTTATTTTAGGTACTCCAGAGACAGACAGTTTTGGCTTTTATTCTGACGGATCTCATCAGCTTTAAACAAATAATGTAAATAGAGCCTTTTATATTCATTTAATTCATACTTTTATACAAAGCAACAAATGATAAGCAAAACACAAGTGGTCATGTAAGGAATCAGTTGAAATGAAAAGTTACATTTACATTTACATTTACATTTAGTTATTTAGCAGACGCTTTTATCCAAAGCGACTTACAAAAGAGGACAATAGAAGCAATCAAAATCAACAAAAGAGCAACAACATGCAAGCATATGACAAGTCTCGGTTAGCCTAACGCAGTACACACATAAAGTTTTTTTTTTTTCTCAAGGAAAACAAGTAGATAGAATAGAAAAAAGAAAGCTAGTGTTAGTTTTTAAAGAAAAAGTAGCAGTTAGAGAATAAATATGCAATTGATAGAGGGTCAAGTGTGTGTGATTTTTTTTAAAAATAAAAAGACAGAGATAAAATAGAATTAGAATAGAGAGTGGTTAGAGGGTCAAATAAAGATGGAAGAGATGTGTTTTTAGCTGTTTCTTGAAGATGGCTAAGGATTCAGCTGCTGGGATTGAGTTGGGCAGGTCATTCCACCAGGTGGGAACAATGAATGAAAAAGTCAGTGAAAGTGATTTTGTGCCTTTTTGGGATGGCACAATAATGCGTCGTTCACTTGCAGAACACAAGCTTCTAGAGGACACATAGGTCTGAAGTACTGAATTTAGGTAAAGGGGTGCAGAGCCAGAGGTGGTTTTGTAGGCAAGCATTATTGCCTTGAATTTTATGCGAGCAGCTATTGGTGGCCAGTGCAAATTTATGAACAGGGGTGTGACGTGCGTTCTTTTCGGTTCATTAAAGATTAATCTTGCAGCGGCATTTTGGATTAATTGTAGAGGTTTGAGGAATTGACTGGAAGACCTGCCAAGAGAGCATTGCAATAGTCAGGTCTGGACAGAACAAGAGCTTGAACAAGGAGTTGTGTTGCATGTTCCGAAGGAAAGGGCCTGATCTTCCTAATATTGTATAAAGCAAATCTGCTGGACCGGGCAGTTTTAGCAATGTGGTCTGAGAAATTCAGCTTATCATCAATGACAACTCCAAAGTTTCTGGCTGTTTTTGAAGGAGTTATGGTTGATGAGTCTAACTGGAAGGTGAAATTGTAATGAAGTGATGGGTTTGCTGAAACTACAAGCAGTTCTGTCTTAGCTAGGTTGAGTTGAAGGTGACGGTCCTTCATCCAGCAAGAAATCGGATCATCAGGATGGAATGAGAGGTAGAGTTGAGTGTCATCAGCAGTGATACGGAAAGCCATGTTTCTGAATGACAGAACCTAGTGATGTCATGTAGACAGAGAAGAGAAGTGGTCCAAGAACTGAGCCCTGAGGCACCCCAGTAGCGAGATGTTGCGACTTGGATACCTCACCTCTCCAGATACCTTGAAGGACCTATCTGAGAGGTAAGACTCAAACCACTGAAGTGCGGTTCCTGAGATGTCCTTTCTCAATAGGGTTGACAGGAGGATCTGGTGGTTGACTTTATCAAAAGCAGCGGACAGATCCAGCAAGATAAGTAATGAAGACTTGGAAGCTGCTCTTGCAAGTCTTAGGGCTTCAACAACTGAGAGCATGGCAGTTTCGGTCGAATGTCCACTTCTGAAGCCAGATTGGTTGCTGTCGAGGAGGTTGTTCTGTGTGTGAAAGGCAAAGACTTGTTTGAACACAACTCTTTCAAGTGTTTTTGCAATGAAAGGTGGAAGGGAAACCAGTCTATAGCTCCTTAAAAGAGTTGGGGTAAGAGTGGGTTTCTTAAGAAGTGGGGTTATACGAGCCTGTTTAAAAGCTGAGGGAAAAACTCCTATGTGAAGGGATGTGTTAACAATGTGAGTGCGTGCAGGTACAACTGCAGGAGAAATGGCTTGAAGGAGATGAGATGGAAAAGGATCAAGCGGACAAGTAGTAGGATGACTGAAAAGTATGAGTTTAGAGGCTTCTGCTTTAGAGAGTGGAGAGAAGGATGTGAACGAGTGTATGTTAGCTGGTAAGATGTGTTTGACAATTTGTGGTGTGGAGAATTGTGCAGAGAGGTTTGTAATTTTATTAATGAAGAATGTGGCAAAGTCGTCAGCTGTTAAAGTTGATGAACGAGGAGGAGGACAAAGAAGGGAGGAAAATGTTTTAAAGAGCATGCGAGAGTTAGGCGAATTGTTAATTTTGACATGATAGTATGACCTTTTAGCAGTGGAGACATTAGCAGAGAAGTCAGAGAGGAGTGATCGATATAAATTAAGGTCAGTAGGATTTTGTGATTTGCGCCATACCCTTTCTGCAGCCCTGAGCTTAGAACGATGTTCGCGGAGAACATCAGATAGCCAAGGGGCAGAAGGGGTGGTACGGGCTGGCCTGGAAGATAAGGGGCAGAAAGTGTCTAAACAAGACGTCAGAGTGGAACAGAAAGTATCAGTAGCACTGTTAGCATCAAGAGATGATAACTGTTTAGGGGAAGGAAGCGAAGATGAAACCATAGCAGATAGCCAGGAGGGTGAGAGTGAGCGTAAGTTACGTCGAAAAGTGACATGTGGAAGGGTATGTGTTGTGTCAGGAATCATGTTGAGGTTAAGAGTGAGTAGGAAGTGATCCGAGGTGTGCAGTGGAGTAACCAGCACATGATCAGTGGAGCAGTGTCGTGTGTAAATAAGGTCCAGTTGGTTGCCTGATTTGTGAGTAGCCATAGTTAACACTCTCTTGAGATCAAAAGAGGCAAGCAGAGTGTGGAAGTCTGCAGCTTGAGGTTTATCGAGGTGGATGTTGAAGTCTCCAAGTACCAAGAGAGTACCATCCTCAGGAAAGGTTGAGAGCAACACATCTAATTCTTCCACAAAGTTACCTAGTGGTCCTGGAGATCGATAAACAACTACAAAATGGATTTTAAGAGGGTAGGTAATAGTAATCGAATGTGATTCAAAGGATACCCAAAGATGGTAAATGAGTAAATTTCCAATTATTAGAGATGAGCAGACCAGCACCTCCACCTCTTCCAGTTAAACGGGGGGTGTGGGAAAAGGAGAAATTATTGGAGTGCTGCAGGTGTAGCATTGTCCTCTGGTTTGATCCAGGTCTCTGTCAGGGCCATGAGGTTTAGACTTAAATGACTAGCAATGGAAGTAACGAAATCAGCTTGGTTGACAGCAGACTGACAATTCCAGAGACCAATAGAAAAAGAAAGTAAGATTAGCAGACATAGACAAAGTGCACAGGTTGTTAGGATTGCACTGCCTACAGTGTGTGATGCGTGGTCTGCGAGTGGTAGTGATAGTAGTGATCTGGAAACACATGGTACGAATTGGTTATAAGAAAACTAAAACAGAAGTGAAACAATTAGTAGGAAAGAGGATACATAAAAAGGGATACTTATGTCCCTGGCCGCTGTCCCTGACCGGTGGAATCACACGGTAGAGCCAATGGTCTTTACACTCTTCAGTCTTCACACGAAGAGGGCTTCACACGAGGGCTGCTGCGGTATACTAACCTTTTTTATACCCGTTTGACAAAATGGAAATTGAATTCAGCTGTATACACTTTCCTGTTTATCACAACAAATGGCCAAGCAAGTGCAGACACTGACAAGGTACGCGATACAGTACAAGACCAAACGCGATTTCAGCAAGTCTCAACACAGTAAACAAAACAAGCGTTTCCTAACAACGGCAAATGCGCTAAACACTAATGAGACAAGTAAATACACTTACGAGCTGCTTTTAACTTCCGCTGATAGACTGCTTCTCTCAGAGTATTTCTTTACACTGTCTTCCGCTGGCGCTTGAACACACTATCCTGTTTATCACAACAAATAGGCAAGCAAGCGCAGATACTGACAAGGTATGCGATATAGTACGAGACCAAACGCGATTTCAGCAAGTCTCAACACAGTAAACAAAGTTATCTGCCACAGTTCATATTGTATGACTTTCTTAAGTTGTATTTGATCCGTTCATGATGCTTTTTAAATCTTCTGAGGATAGTAGTAGACCACTGTTTTTTCCCATTATGATAGACTTATTATATGGAAAATACAAAGTTGCTGAAATGGGCATTGATATCAAAGGTTGAAGGGATTCAGTGTCTGCCTGGCTAGTTACATTTGCTAAATAATTTGCATATTCCATCATAATTTTCTTGAGCTTTTTCCCATGTCATAATTTCCCCATCTGATGAATACGAGTAACACCACCACACTTGCAAAACTCTGGCCAAACAGCCAAACCTGGATTATCTTCCTCCTCCTCACTTTCATTTTTGCATCTTTGTTTTTGTACATTTTCTCTTCCTCCTCCTCTCTTTCATTTTCTCACGCTAGGTATTTTGTAGACAAACATTTTGTGCAGAATAAAGTTGTCACCTTGGTTATTACAGTTAACTAAATCTAAAACCATATTTCTACTTGAAATAAAATGTACAAAAAATATTTTATCTTTGTTTTATCTATGCCGAAGCAACATTTCTCATTTTTAGTTTAACTTGATGTACTAAAGTAACTAAACTAAAACTGAAATAAATATGAATAAAAATATAAACGTATTAAACAACAATAACTTGTAAAAATGACAAGATGAAAAGATTGATGAAAATGATAAAAATGAAAAGATTTGTGTCATGTTTCAGTCACTACATCAATTGCTCATATGCACGTGTGTTGTTTAGTGTCTTTACCGTTATTCAAAAATGTGAAAATATGTTGTATTTGACTGTGTTGTTTATTTATTTACTAAAAAAAATAAATAAATAAAAATAAAAAAAAATGGACACAATGTAATTTTTGTTGTCAGACAATGAATGAAAATCAGATTTGGATTCAACTTCTGACTTAGTAACTAAGAAAGATCAGCAATCTTACACCTGTCATGGAAGATTCATATTAAGGAAGGAAAACAATATTTTAAAGGCGAAACTGAAAAACAAAAGGGAACTTAGTCACTGTGTAATTTGACCTATTCATGTTCATTCAAATGTTCAGAGTTTTAATGCAGTCTAAAAAATGTTTTGGCTTAAAAAAATTACAGTTTTCATCAATCTTTTTGATTTAAGACAACCTCTAATGAAATTATATTCAACCAACAAACTATTGAGTGAGAGGAATGTAATCATTTGTAGCAAAAACACAAATTCTTAAGTTGATTACTTGGAAAAAAGGAAACTGTTCCAACTAATTTAGTTGTGGCCCTGGAAGCAATTAATCTTATATTGTAGCATAATTTACATACTATTTTAAGGAAGCTTTTTTGTGGTTTTAACTTTAGTTTCAGTTTTAGTTAACTATAACAACCCTGAAACCAACAGCTAATATATCACATGCTAATTGTAACTTATTAAGTATGTACATTTAATGAACAAGTAAGATATCATTTGTTACTACTGAATGGCAATAGCGCAGTCTTTGGTCAGAGTCAAAACAATGCATGTGACAAACACAACCAAACCATGAGCTACTCTTCAGCTCAGTAACCACAAACACACCACCAAAACTGAAACACTTTTAAATGTGAGACACTACACATTAAACAGTAACACACATGCACACACACACACACACACACACACACACACACACACACACACACACACACACACACACACACAAACCTTCAGTAAAAAAACACATAAAATAACACTTAATTTAAACATTTATTCTCCTCATCCACACCCATACAGTAGGTCTGAAGTATAGTATTTCTTCACTTGCATTTATTTGCACACATTTGAAAGCCTTTGACTATTTTCTGCTAAACTAAGATCAGCAAACAGTTTTGTGTGCGTACATTATATTTATATTTGTATGAAAGCTTATTCTGGCTAAGAACAGACAGGAAGAGAGCATCTGGCGCTTTTACTACCATTTACGGGTGTGTTTATCTGATGGTACATGTGTACAGTTTGTATCAGTGGGTGGTTTGTGAACTTCTGTTATGTCTGCGTATGAGATACTTGGGTCAGAGATAACATTGCTTTTTTGATAATATCATTTGTGCACTGCAAAAAAAGATGATTGGAGTACATTTTACAAGAAAATACCTCGAAATAATTAGATAATTACAAGACAATTTTGGTCTTTCTAATTGTCATGCTTAATTCAGTGTGTTACTTGCCATTTCTTTGTAATTATTTGTATAATTTTGAAGAAATTTCTAAATGAAAACTGTTTAAAAGTCAATCCTACACTTTTTTCAGTTTAATAAAAAATAATTCTAATGTCAATTAGATTGCACTATAATTATGTTTTGGAATATCAAGGCGTGTGTAGGAACCTGACAGAATGATGAATGATGGATGATATTGATGCTCTGAAGCGTTTGTAACCAAGTTACGTCTCACTAAGGGCATATCAAGGGTATCGAAATGGTCTCAAAACCCCAGATGTCCTCTGACACAGCGAGTTGAGCATCTGATCCTACAGGATGAGCCGAGAGGAACTAGGAATCTGATTTACGTCCATCAATAAAAGCACCGCTAGTGAACTCGCAGACGTGTTTCGGTTAAGTGAGCAAAGACCATCCAGTTAGATCATGTTTCTCATCACTGGGCTGATCAGTGAGGTTGTCGGGAATTAGATGAAGGATGTGGGTGGAGGTTTCAGTGCCAGTCACTGATGACGAAAGCTTTTGGTTTACAAGACGATTGAGATGATATGACCAAAGAACACTGGCATGAAAGCAGAAGATGGGAAGATTTATGAATGTTGATTAGGGCCAATATTATTGTATGTATTACTGGCCAAGTAATAGGCCAGTAATACAATTTCATAGACGTATTCACGTTTAAATGCAATAAATACAAGCAATGTATTATTCAGTGAAGTTTTCTTCTAGGTTTTAAAATATAGTATAATATAAATTTGCTTAAGTAAGCAGCAAAACATTTAAACATTTTAGACATATAGTCTGCCTTTCTTATGTTAGAAAGTAGTAGGCTATCACAAACATTTTAAATGAAAACTTACAGCTGACAGAATCAGTCAGCTCTTCTGCCTTTTCATTTGCATTTAAATCTTCATTACGAGCAATCCTGCAGTTCATGAAGAACTTTGTTTTTATACCCCAAAGAGTTCCATCTATTATTGCGTTGTTTAGTTAAAAGTGCACTTTTCTTTGCTTTAAACCTAGCGAAAAAGCCATATGTGATGACTGTGATACACAGTAGATTTTAATCATTTGCATTTATGGTGAAATTACTACATTTTCATGTCAATCCATGTTAATTTTTCCTGCAAACAATGCGCTTTAATTCAGCGCATGCAGCACAGTAAAAATAGACTCGAAACGATTGCTGCACTGCTGCAGACAGACCGCTCCTGGAAGGTAACACATGCCGACCGTAAAATCCAACACAATTAATTTGGTACTTCTGGCTGCTGCGGCTGGGCGTGTGTGTGTGTGTGTGTGTGTGTGTTGGAGAGAGACGCACGCAAAGAGAACTGTCAAAGTCTGTTTAACAGAGACCCACGGTTGTAATATTACAACATCAGATTTAAGTCTACAAAAATAAACCTTCCCCATTTTTTCTTCTTTTTAAAACCACATTTACATTACTAATAGGTCCTATTGTTCAGTTCTGCAACACTATTGGATGGTAAAATGTGTAAATAG
>JAFVLL020019385.1:0-20015 GCA_021397915.2 Tor tambroides
GTTATGACTGTGAAGGTAAACAGCTGGGAACTAAATAGCATGTTTATTTTAGATATGTGTGGCAGCAGCAATATACAGTAAATAAATAAATAAATCCACTGCTCTGTTGTCTCCTCTGAGGGTGGGACTGTAAACAGTGTTCTGTGATCATCTGTGCAGCTAAAGGCAGAACAGTTAGCATGTTTTGCTCAAACTTTCGCTGTGGCATTAGAACTGGCACACCGTTGTCGCTTGCGAAATCAAAATCGGCGCCGTGGGAGGAAACTTGCAGATTAAGGGGCGGTAATATTATAATGAGATCCCTTTGCAATGTCACTAAGGGAGCGTGATCAGACGCGCTCATTTTTTCAGATGCTTGCAGAAAAAGGCTTACCAAAACAAAGATACTGGGTTAATTTTTTTCACGTTTCCTTGGTTGGTAGATGCACCTGGGACCTGATTATACCACTTAAAACTTGGAAAAGTCAGATTTTCATGATATGTCACCTTTAAAGGAATCACTTCATTTGAACAGCTGCGTGTAAATGAACGATTCATTAAATCTAACTTGCGCAGAATCCTCTATATTCACAGTGTTCTCAGAATTACGTTAATTGCCGCTGCTTTCAACATATATCTTTCCAAAATGAATGAAATCTTTTTGATGACTTTGTATTTATGTGCTATGTGAGGAAATAGCTAGGCTACTCTGTATTCATCATCAATCCAATGCTTATCATCCATTAAAGATGTTAATGTCAGGCATCCTTGGCTTTAAAAAAACAAAAGGAACTGACAAAAAGAGAGTCTGAATTATGGCCATGTCCCTTGGTAATCGCTTTTTCAATTTTCAAGCTAAAGCTAGACTGCTGACGTTGAGAAGATGATCAGCACTTCACCAAATGCTCCAGCCTCAGCAGAACACCACAAATGTCAAGTATTAAAAGAAAGTGGAAAACTGATGAGAATAGCAGGCCATAGAGAATACCATACAGCAGCAGCAAACACCTACATCAAAAGTAGTGCTTCAGATTCATTTCCATTTGCCACCAGTCCTGCTTAAATATTAATAACACAGGTCAATGTGTTCATGTGTATTACATAGAAAGCTTACACACAGACAACCAGTGTTGCACAGTGTCCCACATAATTCTGCACCTTTTTCCATAAATAAATAATTTTCCATAAATAAATAATTGAATGAAACACATTATATCATTGTGAACCACCGAAACAATATGAAAAGGAATAATTTATTCCACCATATAGTTTTCCACTTTTCTCTGCATATTTATTAATCGGCAGTGCGGCTGAAGAATTGCATTTAATCATCATATACCTGAGATGAGGAACTGTTGTTTACACAGCATATTTCCAATATGTATAAGTGTTAGCGTTTAAGGGCATGTTTCACATAGAAGTAATAAATTGCTTAAATGAACTGACAGAATGGCAGGAACAACAACACAAATTTACCAAGACATCCTGAAATCTAAGATTATTTTAAGGCTAAACACTGGCACAATTTAATATTCCCAAGTCTCATAATCTCTGCAACACACGTATGCAATGAAATGATATTTTCATTACATATTGGCAGCCATTTGAGCTCAGACTTCCAAAATGTGATGTGTTCATGGGTTTAGTAATTTAATCCATGATATGAACTAAAACAGTAATTAGCAGGGCCACATTAACCCAAGGGATCACATGGGCTGCAGCCAAAGGCTCAGCCTCAAGGGGGCTCTGTGAACAAGAGATAGCATATTAATTAAATGAGTATTTTGATTTGTATAGTTTCATATCTGTTATCCACAAATTGCAAAGTGGCTGCATAGCTCCAAAGTGCTTTTCCCAATGTTGACACTGCACTTAGAAATAATCACTGACTCTTACTCACAAAGCCATCAGAGGCAGATAATTTTTGAAGTTGGGGCTTGCAAAAAAAAAAAAAAAATTAGAGGACTTCAGTGGATGGAAACACATTGAACTGTCTGCCAGTGATTTAAACTGAACATGACCTTCTGTGCCGACTTGATTTCATTAGGGACTTTGCTTTTAAGAAGAACATGGAAGAGGGCTTTTCAATAGCGGTGAGTGACATTTCAGTCATTTTAGATCTCTGTTTGACTGTTTATGGGGTTGTAAGGACATATTCACTGGTCAACATTCATACCTAAGGCCATTTAAAGGCTCGTCCAGACGATACATGCTATTTATTTGATCATTTGACCAGCTTTGGCATGTTCATCACTGGCAAGTCTGCTGTGCTTTTGTCGGTGGTTCTTTGGTCACATTAATGCACACTTACAGGCTGAAAATGGTGGCCCTGGGTGCTTATTTAGCATCATGCTATTCTAAAAGCCTGGCTCATGAAAATTAAGAACTTTACATGGTTAAAGGTATAGTTCATCCAGAAATGAAAATATGTTGTTCCAAATATTCTTTCTTCTGCAGAACACAGAAGAATATATTTTTAAGAACATTGGTAACCAAAACATTTTGGTTACCTTTGACTTCAATTGTATGGGCAAAAATCACTGAGACAGAGGAAAGATAATCACAGTTAGTGAATGATTACAGAATTTTCATTTTTGGATAAACCATTCCTTTTAAGGAAAGGTACCAAGCATCATAATCATGACCTAATTATTATGAGCTAGGTTTCCCCCAAAGTAGGATCTATAAAGTTGCATTTACAGTACATGGCATTGACTATTGGTATGCAAGTTGTCAAAACAAACTGAAAAATATGAGTAATTAACATGATATTCCGTAACCAAATATACTTTGTTGGGACTTAGGAGTCCTGTTTGATTCGATGTATACACTGAATGCAATATAAGTCACTTTGGATAAAAGTGTCTTCCAAATAAATGAGTAGTTCACTTAAAAATGACCTTTACTACGTCCTGGGCTCCATTAGACTTTTTGTTATATTCCTTAGTTCATCTACAGACTGAACAAGTTTATAGCCTAGTAGAGAAAGAGTTCTGTTACAAAGAGATTGAACTGTCTTAACAATGTCAAAGTTCAGATGTACTCTCCAGCTCTGAGCTGTGGCTTTCGAGTCCCTTGTAGTGGAGTACTTATAGTTCCACTCTGAAGAAGATGGGACAGTGCCATTGGTGTTATGAGCAATCCATGTGAGGACTCTTTGATGCAGGTCCAGCCCCAGAAATCTGTATATCTCCTTGGCCTTTTCCTCAGGATTCAAGGCCAAGTCTTCATAGCGCACCAACAGATACCTCCCCCTCATCCATGTGGGTTTCTGCACGCTGGTCTCCACAGAATACTCGATATCTCTGCAGGTTCTCGTTATCTGCGTCAGGTCCACGTACCGTGGTTGGCGGCCGGTGGTGTTCCAGATTTTCCAGGCCCTGAATTTACCAGCAAAAGCAGTCATGCGGGAGGCGAGAATGGCTCGGGGGTCTCTCACCAAATGGACGATTCGCAAATCTAAACGGGGGTCTTCTGAAAGCGTACGTAGGTCACCTATCTCTGGGATACGAACTGTTTTTATGGCCACGTGGGTTCGTGCTTGGCAAGCCTGAGAGGCTAGTGTGAGGTTCAAGGCCTGGCACTTTTTCGGGCACCAGACTTCATCCGGCTGGCCTGCTAGAATCTCCTCACCACCTTCCTGGCAGACAGGCGGTGTGCACAGGGCATGACTGGAGCTGCGGCGGAAAAAGGCCCTGGTCATGTGATCCTGTGGTTCGGGGCGAATGTAGCTCTCCAGGAAGCTGAAGTCACAGTTGTACAGATTGAGTAGGAGGTCTCGATAGGCTCCCAGAAGAGCTCTTCCATCCAAAGCCCTTTGCAGACGGCTACTAGAATTGGTGAAGGCCTGCTGCACATGGAAAAGAGGCTCAAAAACATAAAATATGCCAGGATGTTGATTGAAAAGTTGTCCGGTAAATGAGGAGCCACTGCGGGTTTGTGCAAACAGAAGGATGTGCTTTCGAGCGGCGGCAGCACTCGTCTCATCAGGAACGCGGCTGTCATCGCAGAGAGATTTCCATCTCTGCTCTGGGGAAGAGAAGAAGAGAAAGTGAGATAATACGGCGCTCTGAAACCTCAGAGGACGTTATAAGGCCACAAAAGACCCAATTAGTTCAGCTTCATCTTTGATCAATCATTTATTTGGGTAAGAAAATACCTGGAGCTTTAATTTAAGGAAAAAAACAGTATAATCTCAACAAAAACTTTAATAAAGTCCAGTGCAATTCAAAAATCCATTCTGCCCACAGAGAGGAAGCGTACAGCAGTAATAATGTTGTTTTGAAGACTTGGATTGCCTCCTTCTGTGGTGGTAATCATTTCACTATTTCGAAGCAATATTTGAAAAAACGTATGAAATTGAAATATGAACAATGACTGCATTTCTCCACATACGAAAAAGATTGTGACTTTTGCTCAAAATGAACAATTACTATATATAGCAGGAGGGTGGGAGAGACTGATAACGCTTGTAATTACGGCTGATGAGAGACTGATTGCGCGTGGCACATTAGGTTGTGTGAGTCGACGCTTGCTGGAAGTGCAAACAGCTGGTCCGTGAGGACATATTACAGCAGATTAATGATGAGATAATTGTAGAATTAATTATTGATATTCCATCTTTCGCTCCTTACAGCAGATGAGGGGGAATTTCCAGGTTGCATTTCTAACAGTTCTCTGCTAATTTCTTTCTTTACAAACTTACTCATTACAGAAGTGATGACCTGAGAGAGATAAGCCTATAGAGAGAATGTCATCTGAATCCTTTAGGATGATCTTGTCAAACCAGCTACAGCTATGTCCATAACCAAACATGAATTATAATTAAATTTAGATCTCTATGCAAACTATAATTTAATAGAGGGCTTAAACTGTGTCTAAAAATGCATCCTGGCACTTGGGCTTGAATGCAGATGAAATTCAGTACACATCAACAGATGGGTCATTGCTGTTATGCAGTTTTTGAGGCCTGTAACTTTATGTCTGTATTAAAGTGTTTCTATTAAAGGTTGTTTGAGATATATGATCTGGTCAAACTAAGATACTTCATCTAAATTACATTGGATGCTTTAAAGTGAGACAAATCAACTATCAAGACAAATCAACTAGATATAACTAACCACAAAACACTGCAAAATTAACAGAATACATGATAAAAAATACAATGATAATATTTATTGTACTTGCTGAAAAGTGAACTTGAAGACATGAAGGAACTTTAAAACAGTTACCCCAAGAAATAATGTTTTATTTAAAATATTTTAATTAGAGAAAAGCAAGAAATAAGTTATAAAATATTTGGAATATTTCTTGAGGATTTTATATGTGTGTGTTAGAAGTCTAATTTTTTGAATCACTGCTAGGTTTATTTTATCCAATATATTTCAGCATGAAATGAAAATCTACCCTATTTTAAGATGCATTTTATTGATATCATTGTGAGCAATTCATCTATGCATGTGTTTCGCTTTTTTGATCTTGTACTTTTTAATCAAAATGTCATAACCCAATTTTCGAGTGAATCAACATACTTCTCTCGCAAAGATCTGTTATTTCATCCGTTTCATCCCAGATTTAATAAAAACATTGTATGATGGGAACATGAATCTGTACAACATAATAGAAGTGACTCAGAAGCAGATAGAGGAAAACCTTTTTGATGATTAATTAGAATAAATGTAAACACAATCCATCAGTGAGGTATTGTAAACCTGATACAATTTGAATAAAACCACACATTTCCACCTCCAAATTTCACTTTCCTTTCTTCCAGTGACAGCACTGATCTGCGGAATGCTCATGCAATGTTAAATGTCATTGTGAAAATCTAATGCATGGTGTTACAGGACAGTGACTCACCTTTACCCTGGCGTCCTTGGCAGTGGGCGGAGTCTTGGCATGGGCCACTGAAGGAGTCGTGGAGGGAGCGGATGGCAGTGTACTGAACCCCCAAAGACGTGCACACGAGCAACAGCAGAGTCTTCCACGAGCACTCCATAATGCTCCGTCACCATCACATGCTTCACTCTGTCAGGAAGGCAAGCATGGGCACTTATTTATTAAAGCAACCTATGTAACAAAAAGGAAGGATTACACTTTTTTATTTTTTGACTTGTATTTTAAGAAGATTTGTTTTAAAATTCTAAACATTTTGACTTATTTTCAGAGATCTGGCTGCACAAGACTAATAAGTTGGAAGCATTTGTCTCTGTCCTTTTGCGTGTGCTGTAAAAGAGTTATGTGAATTTCTCTACTTTTGAATGCCCAGAATTCAGCTCAAAACTTATGGCATCTCAGTATTAGTCACAGATGACAACCCAAGCTAGGTCTTTCCTCAGCTAAAAACATTTCAAATTGCCCAAACCTGCTCCAAAATCAATGTGCTGCTGCAGTTTTCAGTTCACACTGTTTGAGGTGTTGCTATTAGAAATGCAATCTCTGCATCATATTCCCTGCCTCTCATCACAATCTCATTTCTCTTCAAATGGCAAAAAATACCATCTTAAATAATGCAGTGCCTATTTCAGCTGTGATGTATGTTGCCACATGTTTCTCTTGAGGAAGTCCGTTTCATCAATCATAGGTGGCACAAAATTGGCAGTGATGGCCTCCAAGTACAATTTTCTCTGTTATTCCCTAAATGAATGTGGTCATGCCATATTGCATATTCTCTTCTGCAGCTAATATAAATTAACATGTCAGAAAAATGTGGCATGGCAATATTGGACGTTGTCAGAATTTCAAACACATTGTTAAGAGCATAAATTTACAGATATGGCAATCAAGCACTCAACAAACTCCTTATCAATGAACAGCCATGTCGCTTGCCTCGAGTTCCTTGAACTTTGCATGAAAAAGCTCTTGCTGGCCTGCTAATTGAGCATTCAATGAGGTGGTTTCCCTGTGCTTTTTATTAGCTCCTGAGAGGGACTAGTCATCACTGCAGCTCTGTATACTGTATAATGACAGTTATATACAGCTAATGGCATAAGAGAGCTGTTACTAAAAGAGTCAAGCACTATCAGGAGATTGATCAGATTGTTTTGTGTCTGTGACAATCAATATATTGAAACCACTCAACTTATATCTGCATGTGACCAGCTGGATGTATTTTTGTGAACCTCTGGTTATGTCAGCTCTCCTGTTTGGTAACATAACTACACTTTCATTTCTAAGAAAGAGGCCAAAAACACATTATGATGGCTCTTGAAAAAAAAAAAAAAGAGTCAAATCTAACATATACTTTAGCGTCTAGATTGCAGTAAAGATTGTCTTTCCCTTTTCAATCACTGCGATCCTGAAATCCTCATTGGCTGCAGCTCTTTTCAAGCCATTTACAGGATTTTCAGGGTTGTCTCTTACAATAAAGTCTCTTATGATTCTGCTTTTTCATTCAGCAAACGGATTACCACACTGGGAATAGGGAACGTAGGGGAAAATTTATTTCCATCAGTGTGCACACTGAGAGCTACGATTAGCTTTCTCTGCCATTTGACAAAATCGCTCCAGCCACATCGACCAACACAATCAAGCACCAGTACTATCAGCCATCAGCTACTGGAAGAAAATTGATATCTATTCTCTCTCACACATTTCTCCTATGTAAATGTCTTCAGGTCTCTTGACCTTGCTGTGAATATATTAATCTGTTTTTAAAAATTAATTACAGCCATGTTAATGTCTCCAAAGATGACCAAATAGTTACTCGTCAGAGTAGTTTGAGAATTCATTAAATATCTGAGTACTCACCACAATTTAAAACTTGTTTAATTCTTGCCAAATCAAAGTGTTGCCAAGGTCTCAATCTGCATTGGTACATCTATAGCAGATATTTGACCACTCTGATCTGAATCACATGAATGAAAAGAATTTTTAAACTTTTATTATTAAAAGTTAAAGTTATTATTATATGGATTAATTGAGATGTTAATTCAAGATTAGAAAGATATGCAGAATTCTAAGGTATGATAAGTTATTTATTATTACATATGTGTCTTAACTCTCTCCATGTGTCTATATGCCTACAGGCACAGCAGACTACTATTCAAGGTTAATGTGTGTCTATGGCCAATATAGCTACAGGCAAGACACTAATGTGAGCGACCAATCCATAATATCCAAAAAACCATAAATACAGTATCGCTCAATAAATAACCAACTAAATATCTATAGTGCATTACCCCATAGCTTTCCTGCTGACTGCTTAACAATGCTTTGCTGGTCTTATGCTGGTTTTTGCTGGTTTAAGATTTTATTCAGTTGGCTTACTGGTCTAATAGCATGGCCAAGCTGGTCTCCAAGCCAAATCTAATGAAAAGTGCCTGAAACCCTTCTTAACCAATTAGGAAGAAGACCATGACCATGTTTGGAGACCAGATAAGACTGCAGTTTAGTCTGGTGTTTTTATAGATATTTTACCAGAGCATAATAGCTGGAACAAGGTGCAATGCATGATATTTAACCTATGTTTTAAATGGTTTAAAAATGCATTAAATGTTTTCTTTTTACACTGATAAAACGAACCATACCTAACTCTTTCCATTAGACTGACAAATTAATTACACACACAAATAATAGAATATTTTTCAAGCATTTTACTGGTGCATATACATTAGTTTACATATCACTGATGTTCGCAGTTTATATTGCCAGCTTTTCTATAAGACTGAATCCAGTCACATCAAGAGCATCCCTTGTCACACAGCCTCCGCTGACAGAACTTCTTGCCCGAGCTCCGAGAGAAGCTGTATCAAATGCATTTGCAGCCTAGAAGTTATCATGATCTGTACCGCTAGTCTAAAAATCACACGGCACAAACCTAACATTGATGAAACCTGACGAAAGCAGTTAGATGAGAACGGACGCTGACAAGAGGACGATTCGCGCATCTCTTACCACTCACGACGTGTTGAAATATTCCCCTATAAAATACACATGGACTCGATCCAGTAAAGTTGCTATCCAGATAGTCCTGCGGTTCTCGAGTCAGCCCACCTATATCAGCCAAATGATTCTGGTGCTGAGCGTCTGTATTAAGTGACAGATGGATAATGTTGGCTTTCTGTAAACGCAGGGGGTGGGCATCGCGCGTGGATAACCAGTGGGTTTTTCTCTTCCTCTGTCATTGGTTTGTGCGTTCTACCTTTACTCAGTCAGAGACGATCGCTGAAAACGGGCGTCAGGGAAGACAAGAAGTTTCTGGTTGTTTGTACCTGACACAAACCAGTTGCTTCTTTCTTTCATTGAGTAATTTAGACATTCACAGTGTTTCTCAAAAATTGCTTGAATATGAGTTTATTAAAGGGATAGTGCACTCAGAAAATGAAAATCTCGGTATTTATTCAGCTTCATGACGTTTCAAAGATATGACTTTGTTTTATGGAAAACACTAATTTCTAAGTATAGGCTACGTATTGGTCAATATTTTTCATGCAACGATAATGAATGGTGATGTGCCAAGCCTCCTATAGGGATCTTAGTGCACAGTACTTATAGATATAGTTCTTCTGAAGTTATATGATACCTCTTTGTGATGAACAGAGTGACATTATTCATAATTACATGCACATCAGTAAGCCGGTTATTGCAAGAATTCGAATTAAGACGCAAAAGTGGCGTTCACGTTTATGCATTCAGCAGCGTAGTCTCGAACGGTGTGCAGTAGCCTACCGCAGCGCCAGTAAGCTACTTTTCACAGACTATAGTTATTAGCAGGTTTTTTCCCACGCACATGCGCACTCCGAAAAAAAAAAAGAAAAAAAAAGAACGCTTTATTTGTTTGCATGGCAACAAAAACCACGCTTTCTGATAGCTTTTACTTACCTCCTTAAACCGCGTAGGTTCGGGTTTACATTAGCCTATTTTTAGAGGATCCATTTCAGAACGATGCTTTCTGTGAATAAGTAAAAAAAATAAAATAAAAAAATAAATAAAATAAAAAAATAAAAAAATACGTGAATAAGAGCATGCAAACGTAGTAGCCTATAAATATCCTGCTGATGTCAAAGCGAGAATCGGATTAGCCTGATTCGGATTAGGACTAGATCAAACAATTTATTGAAAGGATTCAACTCCAATAAATCTGCTCACTAATTGGACACTGCTAGTTCTCTTACGTACTGTAATATGTTAATGAAAAATCCAAAAGGTTGTCTTCAGCAAACTGTTTGCAGGCTTTTTTGAGAGCCAGCTTAAGAAGGGGCTTCACTCTGTGATGACAGCCATGGAAACTGACTTGTTGCAGTGTGCGGCGTATGGTCTGAGCACTGACAAGCTGACCTTCCACTTCTGCAACCTCTAAAGCAATGCTGGCAGCACTCATGCGTCTGTTTTTTGAAGTCATCTTCTGCACCTGATGCACAGCACGAGGACCTAACTTCTATGATCAACCCTTGCGAGGCCTGTTCCGAGTGGAACGCGTCTTGGAAAACCTCTGTATGACACTGGCCACTGTACTGTAACGCAGTTTCAGGGTGTTACTGAACTTCTTATAGCCTAGGTCATCTTTGTGGAGAGCAACAGTTCTAATTCTCAAATCCTCAGAGAGTTCTTTGCCATAGAATTGCCATGTTGAACATCCAGTGGTCATTATGAGAGAATTGTACTCAAAGCACCAAATTTTAACTGCTCTAATACAAGATACACAAATTTGTATGGTCCTGTCAAGCAGACAAAAACATGAACATGATGAATAGGACATGTGGCTTTGCATGGTTTAATGAAGTATAGCTGTTATCACTTAGGGTGATAACAGTTGTTATCACTTAGGGTGATATTTAGGGTGATAAGTATCACTTATTTTCAGAGGACAGTAAATCTTCACTGCTATACAAGTTGCACATTGACTACTCTAAAATATATCCAAGTTTCATTTCTATAATATTGTCCCTTGAGAAGATATACTAAAATAGTTGCTGAAATGTGAGGGGTGTACTCACTTTTGTGAGATAATGTATATATATATGTGTGTGTGTGTGTGTGGTTTATGAAGACACAAATTTGTATAATGACATGGGTATGACATGGGAATTACAATGTGAAGGTGATTTATTAGGACACTTCCAAAGGACAATTATGAGGACAATTCAAAAGGCTTATAAATCATTCAGAATGAGTTTTTTTTTAAATCTAAAAATGCACAGTTTCCTATAAGGGGTAGGTTTAGGTGTAGGGCTATAGAAAATACAGTTTTTACAGTATAAAAACCATTACACCTATGGAGAGTCCCTGTAAACCATAAAAACCAACTTGTGTGTGTGTATGTGTGTGTGAATAATTTCTCACCAGGTTCATGAATATTGTAACAAATATCTTATACTTTACAATTAAAGCTATGATTTTATTAAAAGCACGTATTAACACAGACAAAACCACTAGCAAATATATAATCAATGATAGATTTTTTTGTTGGAAAGGTAGGATATGATGCCCAAATCATAGAGCATGTGAAAAGATAAGCACAATCATAGACACACACACACACACACACACATACATACACACACACACACAAACACCCATGCAACAAGCTATAGGTGCAATAATTATACCCACTTAGCATGCAGGGAAAAAGAAATGCAGCCTATGGCAGCATGAAACTAAACCTGCAGGTCTACAAACACCCTGAGGAGGAAGTATACACAAGAAGACTAGGAAAAAAACATTATTTACACTAGGCAGCTGATTCCATGAAAAATGAATAAAAAAAGCCACACAATACTTCAAAAGAGGAATTATAAACATTATCAAATCAACAGGATGAAAATCAGTTGACTATCATACTAAATTAAATAATAAATATCTTAACTATAGAGCTGCCAATTTAATGTACAATTTAGTACAATTAATTCTTTAAAAAATAATTATACTCCCTGACCCATAGGTAAATTTCATAATAGGGAATTTTCATACTAATTCAAGCTTGAAGTACCACCTGTGTGTTTTAAAATCACTTTGTGCAATATCTAGTCAATGATGTACTGTACTGATAATGTTTTATTTTAATTTGGGAGATTTCCTTAGTACATTTGAAAATGAAAATATTTAATCAGCATATAATGTAATTAATTCAATTAAAATGTTAAATTGGTTAATAATCCTGCTCTTAACACATTGACTGTTTATTGATTGATTAATTTTTTAGGTTTGTGTACCTCATTTGTCCTTTGAACAGCCATTATCTCACCTAGAAGCCCAGCACTCTTCTCATTCATGTTAAAATCAGTTTAACTGATAGACATTCCTGATGAACCTCTCTTCTTAATTTCAGTCCCCTCAGAAAGCAAGAGGACTTATGCTGCTATTGGCTTTTTTTGTCCTGGAAGTCACTCCTAGCTCATAGTGTTTGTGTGTGTGCATTTTTATAGAGGTTAGGCTGTTCCAGGGCTATTTCAGGGGGCATATCCTGTCTGCACAAATACTCTTGGTTGGTTGAGTTTATTAGTGTGATTTTTTTGATTTAGTGTTGCTGTACGGCAAAGTCACATTGCCTCATGACACATATTTGAGTTATAAACGCAGCTCGTCTCGTATTTTTGGAAACAGTCATATTATGTGTCATGCTTAACATGTAATGCTTTAAGAAAAAAAAAAGAAACTGGATACAGAGGTCTCACAAGTCAGTGAACATTTTGTGTTTCCCTTTCTGAAAAGAAAAACAGCATTCTTTCATGCATGCATTTTTAATTGAAATCAATAAAAGGTTTGATGGCCAGTTAGATTGCCACAAACTCAATGTTTAATTTTCTTTACAAAAGCGACACCCCCAGTGGACATGCACGTCACTACAGTCCTTAAAAATCTTTTAGATGAAAATGGCAGCTATTTTATCACCAGGGGTGCAGCAACTATTATATCTGAGGGGTGAGACATGTCTTTCATATGCTTTGGGTAATGTCTTTCGATGCATGCTGTCGTTAAATGGGTTTAAACAAGATAAGATCATGCAGAACCCAGATAACCTGGGTAAAATTAATATACAAGACAACCCAGACAGTCTAAGTGAATCTTTTGAATAAAATAAAGCTTCTACAGATATTTCAAATAAAGTTCAGAAGTGTTAAAGTTTTAAGACAAATACAAACATGTGTTGGAGCAGAAATGACACCCATGAAATACGACTCTTGCCTTTTGGCGTAATGCATAATGACAGTTAGGGAGGTTGACAGCCTATTTTGACAAGTGAAAGCAGACATGGCCCATCTAAAAACCTGCCTGTCGAACTGGTCTACATTGCTGGATGATTCATGGTTAGGGACTTTGTTATGAATCATTGACACATATCAAAAGAAAAGAAAACAGCACACTAGAGTAAAGTAGAGATTAGATGTGTCAAAGTGGCTTCAATCACGCAAAGGCAGTCTAATCAGTTGTTTTCAAATATAAGCACTGTTTTTATTTAATGGTAACCATCAACACCTCTTTAAATGTGGCTTTGTGTCTCACTCAGCATGTTCTGTTATTATGGTTATGTTGCTATGACATGTTCAGTTAATTATCAAGATCGTTATATGTTCCAGAATCAGGATTTTTGAATGCAATTAAGGTGTTATTATAAAAAGAAAAATCCATTAACAAAGCACTGGATCATTTATATCCAGGTCATACATTGAAAACGCACCTGTGTTGTAATAAAAACGCAAATATGGATTAAAGCTTTCAAACAATTCCAACCATCCCATTGTAACTCAAATGATTTTAATACCTATTTAACAAAAGATAGTACTTTGGCTGTCAGCCCAACCACAGCAAAACACATTGGTCATATTTGGAAGGCACATTAACAGAGCCGTTTTCCTAATCTGTGTTACCACACAGGACCACCAGCATAGCTTTACATGACATAACCGTGTCCATCAAATCCACACTGTGCTCTCTAGACACTGTCATCCTTTCTCTCACTAACTGCCGGTGTTTACGCAGCCAGCTGTTAGACTAGGATATTAGATTCAGCAGTAGATTCAAACTCTGTTGACACGTTAATGGAAACCGAAGAGAAATTAGAACAGGAAGTGTTCTACACGTCCCTAGTCAGGAGAAGAATGAAAATGTTTATGGATGTGTTTGCACATCTGTTGTTTATCATTACCAAGATTTGTCATGGGAGAGATGATGTTCTAATGGTAGCAGTTCAGTAGTGCTCAATGCCTCTTTGTAGTATGGGATACATGATTAATGGAGGTGTTTTTACAAGACATGTTGCAATTTTGAACCATAAAAGCAGAAAAGAACAAAGAGAAATGTATGTATAAGTATTATATGTACATTATCCTTTATAAAGTATATAGTTAAAGGGATACTTCACCCAAAAATGAACACTATGTCATCATTTAACCTCATGTAATTCTGAACCTGTATGACTTACAGAAATAAATCATACTGGCTTGGAATGAGATGAGGGTGAGTGAATGGTTTTTAATTTTTGTGTGAACTATCCCTTTAAGACCCATATGTTTGTCTTCATGCGAAATAAGCTTTGATGTAGGCTTTATGGTGTGTTTATTTTTAAAGCACCATTTGCTTACTGTGTACCTATGATTTGACAGGGAAACAAACCAGCTGGTCTTGTCTTCGTTGCACAAGAAAATGTCACGTGTGCTATTAGCTGTTTTACATTACCCTCATGCCTGAGTCTCGCTGCGTGATCACCCAAAAGACACTCTTGTGATGCATTTCAGCATTTACAAGAACAACAATTGTCAAATGTGTAATTGTGAAATTGAACACCCTTTTGCAATACTTGAGCACCCTTTTGAGTAAGTCTTACAAATCTGTTTTTCCTCTTTCAGATATGAAGGTGAAATTGTACTCTAAAGGGATAGTTCATTGAAAAATGAAAATTCTTTCATCATTTACTTACCCATAAGAGAACCAAGCAGTTTTGGTGACCACTGATTTGATTGTATGTACACAAAAAAAAGAGACATTTCTCAAAATATCTTCTTTTGTGTTCCACAGAAGAAAAAAAAAAAAGGCATACAGATTTGGAATTGCATGCAAGTAAGTAAGTGATGACAGAATTTCTGGGGAATTTTTAGTGAACTATCTCTTTACCATAATGTTCATGAAAAATTACAGTTTTCATGAACATTATGCACAAATTTTTGTTTAAAAAAGCAGTGGAATCTCAAAATGGAGTGACCTTATACTCTACGTGTTTGTTGATTTAAGTGCTATTCCTTCCTCTTCAGAGGGTGTAAGATCTCCTCCTTGAATAGATGTAGATCTTTTCTTAGCTCTAATTTTTAGAACCACCACAATACAGACCACAGCCAGTAATAATAGGCCTACAATCCCTGCACACAATGCATACATTGTCAGGTTAGTCTCAGGTTCAGGTTCAGGTTCAGGCTGAATTGTATGTATTCGTACTGTTTTAGGTTGGTGAAACTTTAGATTGGTGACCTGCCTAAAGAGACACATGTCCATGTATTCTTCATCCATTATCCATGAATGGGGTTCCTCCTCCTCATCTTCATTACTGTCATCATCACCGTTGTAAGCATCCTTATCATCGCCCTCATCAGCCTCCTCATTTTCCAGCAGCACCACGCACCAGTACGTCCCACTGTCCTCTTTTTTGGGATCAGTAAATATGAGAGAGGAATCTTCCTGTGACAACTTTACGCGACCTTTTAAATCATTAGGTGGGGTTAAAGAAGGATCCCCTGAGTCCATTATTTGGATGTCCTTCTCACCATTCTTTCGATACCACAGAACGCTGGCGTACTCAACTTTACCTCTAAATGCTGGTAAAGACATGAAGTTACATTGAAGGACCACCTTCTTATCGTGTGCAGAAAATGAAATATTGGTTGATTCATGCAAAGGGCACACATTCAAAGCATAATCTTTAACGAGGAAGGTAGAGAAACATTTATAGCTCCCAGTATGATCTGAAGTGAGAGACTGAATGACTAGAGAATAGTTTTTAGAATTTGTGCTTGTCGACACAAACATCAGATTTTTGGTTGTCCCTACTGGTGCCGACGAGTTAACTTCTCGAAAGGGTGTTTTCCAGTGATTCTGTCTGAGGGGGTCTACTGAACATGTAAGGACTACATCCTCTCCGTAAGAACGATAAATAGTCTTCAATTCAGGCTCCTCTGGTAGTCCTATGGTTTGGAAGCTCCTGCACTGCTCTCCCTCCATGACCTGACAGAAAAAACGAGGTCTGTCCTGAATAAACTCATCTGAAACGTGTAAAAATGAGCCTTCGCCATGAACCTGAACGAGGCTTTTAAACTCCGCTTGTAATGGCTCCAAAGAAATCTTAGTATCCATGAACAAAGATGCGTTGTGCACATCTCTGTACCACTTTACTGTTGTATGCTTTATGGAATCCATATTGCATACCAGATCTGCACCTGTGCCAGGTGTCAGTGAAATGTCCTTAAAGCCGAACTCCTTGTCACAAACGTAGAGATAGTGTTTGCGATAATTTTCCATAGTGCTATCACTCCAGCATTCTCTGATGTAGATGCCAGAATCAGAGAACTGAAGATTTGTGATCTTCAGACCAAGCAGCCCTTCAACGTCAGTGGAGAAACTGATCCGACCCTTAAAGGCATCAGGTGGTGAAACTGAGGAACTTGAGAACTGACCCAATAGCTCCCTTCCATCAGCAGTCAGTCTATACACAGCAATGTCATCGCCAAAGCAATAACCCATCTCCAGTTCCCCACCAAGAGCTTTAAAAATGGGCTCTAGTTCTTCTACTGCAAAAGTGCTCAACAGCAGCAGAACGAGAAGTATCACAGTGTTCCTGGTTTGGATCATCCTGTTCTACTCTGTCCATCCGTGAGACTGCTTTCAGTCTGTTGCCTTCCACATACTCAGAAATTTGAGTAACCTGTTTCTGAAGTTTGGCATTAAGATCCACCCACGTTGGGATGTTGTCCTTCTTACGTGCAGGGTTTTTTCTTCAGCTTCTCAGGTGCAGTTTTTCTTGCTTCGCTTTCCTCATGTCTGTACCCTCCCTTATAACCCAGAGCACATGGTTATCATTTATCTTTCCATTTAAGGTTCTTCTTTTAATCTTGTGTGCGGTTGTTGAAAGTTTTATCTCATGCATCAAAAGAAATTTGCACTGCATAGACAAACTGGTTTATTTTCTCTCTTGTGCTCTTCCTCTTTAGGCTGTATCTTGTGTGTGTCTGAGTATTTATTTGAAGTGATATTATACACTGCACTTTAACCACTGTGTTAATGAAGCATAACAGAAAATGCAATGTGTAAAAAATAGTCTACGTTAGTTAATTCTCATGTGTAACTGAAAAAAGAACACATCTGCACATTCTTTTTTTCAGAGTCACAGCAACCATTTCAGTAGTGTTCTGCAAGAACCTGATTGTTTGCATACAGGGAAAATCATTCACATGAGTGTTCACTCTTTTACTACAATACTGCAATATCTTGCAAAGTAATTAATTAAAAAACGCAGCTGAAAAGAGCAATTAATTTGAGTTTAAATATATATATATATATATATATATATATATATATACACTGCCCATATATATATATATATATACACTGCCCTCCAAAAGTTTGGAAATGCCCCAGAAAGTGGGGTTTTGGACAATATTGGCATGAATCCTTTTTAATTTGTGATAATTTTGCACTGATAAGGGACAACACAAACTACAAAAACATATTTTATTACATAAACAGTTTATACATAGAAAAAAACTTACATTTTTGATTCATCAAAATATCCACCATTAGCAGCTATTACAGCTCTGCATAATCTGGGCATCCGAGCTGTCAGTTTATTCAAACATTGACTTGACATATTACTCCAAGCCTCCTGAAAGACTGCCCAAAGATGATTCACACTGGTTGGACACTTTTTACGGACAGCTGGCAAAGGGGCATGTTTGACTTTGACATGTATATATTGCTATTATTATATAATCAAAATGAAAATTATTATTGCTGGTCTTCAATGATAACGTCAAGTTACTTTAATGTACAGTATTTGCACCAAAAAATGATAAGGATTTATACTGATATCGTCCAAAACCACACTTTGCCAGGGGTGTTTCCAAACTTTTGGAGGGCAGTGTATATAAACACACACACACACACACACATATATACAGTATATTAATATATAGAATATTTAAAAAATTGTATGCATCTTTCTTTTTTTTATTCTATTATACCTGCACATTATTTATTTTAATATTTTTAAAGCCACGTTTAAGTAATGTTTTGGAACTTTATATGTGACCATTATGCCTGCAAAATGTATGGTTTAAAAACTTTGCTTTTTGTGAGCAGAGGTTTAAACGTCTCTATAGGTTATGGTCTTAAAATAAAGAAAATCCATTGTCTTAAACTGTACCTTGTCGGCCTACAGGTACCTAATAGTCGGTGGGGCCATCTGAATGCATCCAACACGTTTTCTCACTGACACGCCCCCAACTCGGAAACTCGGGGCTTAAAGAAAATTTTGAGTTTCCCACTCATAATAATGACTTTGTGGTGGCGTTCACGTGCGTTCAACCCGTAAATATGATCTATCTGACATGACTTGAACGCACAATAAATATACACTCCGTTTCGTGCTTCTTTACAGCTGAATACAGCACACTGTGAAAATGACATGAATATGGCAGTGGGCAAATGCATAAAGCACAGCATAATTTGAAATCACGAGTTTATGTCTGGTGTAAAAATGAAAATTAATGTCAAAATTAAGAATAACAAGGGCTCTGACAAAAACTGCCTTCCCTGGTGTTGGGTGCACTTCTTACTCTTGTCTTCATCTGTGAATCCATCTACAATAAGGGTAATATAAAGAGAGAGTTAAAAGTGGGGCCACTGTATGCTTCATGATTAAGCCTATGAATATTGTAGGCTGCTACATAACAACTTGGGGAAATGTAAGTTGTTGGCTTCAATAATTTACATGTTAGAAATGTATGTTTAATAGCATAACCTCATTAATTATTTTCTGATGACTAAATCAACCTACAAGAGGTGACTATTCAATTCATCATCTAATGCACATCAGTTGATTAACTTCCACTGTAGAAGTTAAGAAGACCGCAACTTTTAATGAAACTATAACAATAGCCTATTAAAATGTCTAAATTTTTGTCATGTGACACTAGAAATTTCCGTTTAAATGTACAGTACAGTGCAAATGAAGAACGTGCAGGATTCATATTTAAATAGTCTTTTAAATTTGCGGCTTAATATTTACAGATACTAGTCCATAGCGCGAATCGATATAAGTGTACTTACTTACTTTTGATGAATTCATCCAAACTTTGACAAATTCCGTGAAATTCCGCGTTATACAGTAAATTCCATTTAGCCTATATGACTGGATTCCGCGATTCCGTCCGCGTTTTCCCCATCGTGGAAATCATAAATAGATAATATTGAGGTGTTTTGCAACGTGAGTTTAGTGGATTGTGATTTATTGCAACTTCAGCAATGTCTGCTGACATTTTTTGCGAAATCGCCGATCGGTGCTCCTGCACGTGAGTGACAATCACGCAATGTGAATTATCAAAGAAGCGATCCGAGAGAATCGCCGACGCCCGTGAATCAGAATTCAGAATCCTGCTGTGTGAAATGAGTTCTGACTCTGGGTGAAACATACATCGGCATTAGCAAGTGCTTTCGGTGTGAGAGTGCAAAACTTTCAGTATCTTGCCTCTCCGACGAACGACAAGCGACAGACCGGAAGTCATTTCGAATGGAGAGTAGTGCAGGAGCTGCGTGGAGTTGCGATCATATGTGACCGAAATTGAGATGTATACATCATCTGAAAGCGGAATAAATAAGCTTTCCATTGATGTATGGTTTGTTAGGATATGACAATATTTGGCTGAGATACACCTATTTGAAAATCTGGAATCTGAGGGAGCAAAAAAATCAAAATACTGAGAAAATCGCCTTTAAATTTGTCCAAATGAAGTTCTTAGCAATTCATATTACTAATCAAAAAATAAGTTTTAATATATTTACGGTAGGACATTTACAGAATATCTTCATGGAACATGATCTTTACTTAATATCCT
>JAFVLL020019386.1:0-63470 GCA_021397915.2 Tor tambroides
AAATAGGCCTTTTGTGTACATAGAAAAAGTCTTAGATCTTTGAGTTCAGCTCATGAAAAATGGGGGCAAAAACAAGTGTTGCGTTTATAATTTTGCTCAGTGTATATATTGTGTAACATTTCGGCACAATACTGTTTTGATACAGCTGCTCAAAATGGTAAGTTACTGTTGCATGACACCAATTACCATATGAACCAATTGTACTACATTATCTATGTATGAAGATCATCATCATTCTTATCAGACACGGTTTCTATGGTCCTATACCACAACTTTTAAGACCATATTTTAAGATTTGACAAAACTGTATGTAGGCCCTTGTAATTGTTTTCCAATACTGTCAGCTCCTGGCATTGAAGATGCCATTTTACCAATAAATTTCTGATTTTGTTTAATGATTCCACTGTGTCTTTAGTATTCTCTCTCTTCTAGTCCTTTTACAGTGATGTATTTACATGTAGTACCATAATGAAACATGTATCACATATACTGCACTGCAATATTTAATGATTGTATGAGCTACACAGTGAAACTATCACTATCTTCAGTGTGGGTGATCTAAGTTAATGTTCCTATAGTATTTCATGAAAAATAAGTTGTAACCAGTGATTCTGCAAGTGCACGTTTCAAAGATACGAATACACAATGCAATGTTTTGAATACTGGACAGCCTGTGTTACAAGTAAAGACTGATAAGAAAAAAACATGAAAAATTTAGTACCAAAGTGATTGCAAATAACTAATAAATAACTATAAATTTATCCATGAAATAAATGTAAAAATACGCATTGAGGTTTCTCGTTGTGAGGTAGTAGCACACAACATTTGGTACAGTTAGGTGAAAAAATTACACTGCATTACACATTAACCCACTGCAAATGCTTTATCTTGTAAATACCTTTCATACTACAAGAAAAAAACATTATGTCTGGACAAAAAGTCTAATAATATGAATTAGAGAAACTAGCAAATAATTTTAGGACAGTGACACAAGAGAGCAGAGAATAGTGAGCCTCGCCAGACTGAAGCTCACACACCCATGTTATATATCACAAACCAAAGCAAAAGACTCTTCATAAGACAGCTGCAATTGAAATGTAAATTAGAATTAGTCAAGGCTATAGAGAACAACTTAGCCGAGAATAAGAAATTTGGCATCTACTGAATAAATTTGCAATAAATTGACATCACAATATGTTCAGAGACACTATCTTAGCTACCACTTAGGCTTTTTGTCGCAGCTTTACATTCCTAGATTTATAAACAGAGAGCAAAAATGTGAATTGTCTTGAAAATGTTTATATTGAAAATTCAAAGATATTACTTTGCAGCAGTTAAACCGTTGCAGATTATTGCATTACAATACTTTGACAATGCAGCAGGCAGAATCACTACTTAAAGAATAGTTCACAAAAAAACAATTGGTTCTCACGCAGCTTTTTAAGACATTAAATGATGGACTGGAGGTGTGTGGATTACTTGTGGATTATAATGATGTTTTTATCAGCTGTTTGGGCTCTCATTCTGATGGCACCCATTCAGTGAAGAGGATCCATTGGTGAGCAAGCGACGTAATGCTAAATTTCTCCAAATGTGTCCTTAAATTAAGAAGAAAAAAAAACATCTTGGATGGCTTGAGGGTAAGTAAATTTTCATTTATGTCTGAACTGTTCCTTTAGAGTGAAGGCAACATGGTAAAACCAAGTAAAACAGCATGGATAAAGATCAAACAGCTTAGAAACTTTTTA
Source organism: Tor tambroides (assembly GCA_021397915.2). Taxonomy (NCBI): domain Eukaryota; kingdom Metazoa; phylum Chordata; class Actinopteri; order Cypriniformes; family Cyprinidae; genus Tor; species Tor tambroides. The sequence goes on from JAFVLL020019386.1 coordinate 1,749, forward strand.
AAATACAAAGGAAAAACAAAGATACCCACATTCAAACATATTATTGTCACGAATCCGGTTCGTGATCTTCCGCCCACTCACCACCAGAGGTCGCTCTTCCATCATATTGACTCTCACACCACACAGACAGTTACATATCACCCACGGACTGCATTTCCCATCATTCATTGCACTAAGTACACACAGCTGTCTCAATCACACGCTCACACCTGAGAACTATCACACAATCACACACCTGAGAACTATCACACAATCACACACTCTTTATAAGCCTTGGACTTTCTCTCCCTCACTGCCGAGTATTGTCCTGCGTTTAGCACTCTCCGAGTGTTAGCTGCCTTACCCAGCCATCCTGTGTGTATGTCTAGCTCTGAGTCTGGTTCTGCGTATAATACTCTCCTAGTGTTAGCTGCCTTACCGAGCCTTCTGTGTTCATGTTTAGCTCTGAGTCTGGTTCTGCGTATAACACTCTCCTAGTGTTAGCTGCCTTACCGAGCCATTCTGTGTTTTCTAAGTCTAAGTTTAGTTTGTTTTGTTTATAGTCTCGTTTCCTGTTTCCCGCCCTTGTATCGTGGATTTACTCTTGTCTCACCGTTTCGGACTCTGTGTATACCTCGTTTGGATTATTGCTCAGGTTATCGGACTACCCCTCTTCTCAAGCCCTCTGGATATTGTTCGCCGATCGAGGACCCACGCATGCCCTAGGATTACTCTTGTGTCTTGTCCGTGCCATACCCGTTTGCTGGTGTTTTGACCCTGCCTGTTATTTGACTGTTTATTAATAAAAGCTTGCAAATGGATCCGCACGTCTCGTTCGCCCCGTTACAATTATAATCCTTTTGTACAATGGGGTTTGAATATTTATCAAAATACTCTCCTTTATACTAATGTCATCAACACTAGGAATGTTATGGATAGCTAAGACTTTACCATTCAAATATTTTAACGTAAAAATGTAATGATGTAACAACTAAACAGAATGAAACCGAGCTACAATACAACTGCGCTAGGCAGAACTAAACATACAACTTATAATAATAAAACAATTTCCTGCCCTGAGGTAACATTGTAGTGATGTTCAAAAAGTAAAAAAGAGAAATGGCTTGACAATCCACATCAAAATATCCTTGCTTTCACTCCCATTAAAGAAAGTTCCCTGTTGAGGCAAAATGTATAGCTGCTTTCAAAACACCGAAGTGCACAAGTAATTCCTAGATAATCTCATTATCAAAATGGTTCCTTTTAGAAAAGTTTTGTGTTGTTTAGAGTACCTTACAAAAATGCTTCCCACAAACAAAACGGAACAAACAAACATTATTTTGAGAAAACCAAATTTCCTTTGTCAGATGCAGCTAATTGTCCTCATCCCAAAGGCACAGCTATTTATGGGGCATGTAGAAGTCAAAGCGGTAGCCTTTGCTGCAGCTCTTAATGCCACATTTGTAAGGGTTCGTCCCCTGGCCCCGGCAGTACTTCAGCTGATATTTGCAGGTTAAGGATGTTATTAGTCATTTTTGCACTTTAAAACATTTTAAATGTAATAAGGCTACATAATGGTAAATATATAAATATGTAAAATATAGGAAATATACACTACTGTTCAAAAGTTTAGGGTCAATTTTTTATGTTTTTGAAAAGTCTCTTATTCTCACAAAGCTGCATTTTTTTGATGAAAAAATACACTAAAACCAGTAATACTGTGAAATATTATTACAATTTAAAATAAGATAAGTGTTTTCTAATTTTATATATTTTAAAATGCAAGTTATTCTTGTGTTGGTAAAGCTGTATTTTCAGCATCATTACTCCAGTCTTCAGTGTCACATGATCCTTCAGAAATGATTCTAATATGCTGATTTGCTGCTCAAGAAACAGTTCTTATTATTATTATGAATGTTAAAAATAGTTACATATTAATATAGCTGTTGAAAACAATGCTATCTATCTATCTATCTATCTATCTATCTATCTATCTATCTCAGGGCACAGTGAAACTGAGTAATATCACCAGGCTTAACGGGGGTGCATTAACAACCCTCTCATCTAACCTTTCTCCAGCCAGTATTTGACATCTTGCTGTCGTGTGTACACCAGGTCTCGTGCATCCCTGCAGACATTATGAATATGAGTACTGAGGTGCCATGAACGACTCATGTTGAGCACCGCATTCATAGTGAACTGCTCCACACCACGTCTCTCATCTGCACTCCGAACCACATGAGGGTTTTTCTGTTGGGATCAAATAAGAAACAGAAGAACGTCTCAGGGTAACACTTTATAATAACGTTCAGTTGTAAGTCATTTATAAGTGATTAGTTAATGATGGACTAATCACTTACAAAACATTCATAAGCAATTAATAAGTGATATGCTAACAATTTGTGTATGTTTTGTTAATTCATTTGCAAGTAATTTACAAGTAATTAGTTAATGATGAACTAATCATTTACAAAACATTACTATGTGTTCATAGATTATTAATAAGTGATTTGTTCATATTTTCATCTATGTTTTGTAGATTAAGTTATCAATCATTTACAAGTGATTAGATGATGATGAACTCATCATTTACAAAACATGACTAAACTCAAAAATGATTAAGTAATATGCTAACGATTTACAAATTTGTCATAAGTTATCTTTCACAACTGATGAGTAGTTTCCACTTTAGATTAGGGGATGCAGAAAGTGTTGTAAATGCCTTGTATACAGCTACAGATCATTTGTAACAGGTAAGGAAGATCTACAAATGATGTGTAACACATTTACAAGTGATGTGTAGTTTACACTTTAGATTAGGGGATGCAAAAAGCTTTGTAAATGATTTATAATGTTTATTGAGATGTTAGTACAATGTTGACATTTCAATGATTTATAAGTGATTAATAATATATTAACTAGTAACTTAACTAGTAACTATTAACCATTAAGGATCTGTTTGATTATTTCATGATGCTATTTTTTAAAGACAACTTATTAGAGATTTGTAAATCGTTAGCATATTACTTAATCATTTGTGAATGCATAGTCATGTTTTGTAAATGATTAGTTAATCCTCATCTAATCACTTGTAAATTATTTATAACTTAATCTACAAAACAGATAAAAATATGAACATATCACTTATTAATCATCAATGAAAGCATAGTCATGCTTTGTAAATGATTAATCCATCATTAACTACTTGTAAATGACTTGTAAATGAATTAACAAAACACACAAATTGTTAGCATATCACTTATTAATCACTTATGAATGTTTTGTAAATGATTAGTTCATCATTAACTAATCACTTATAAATGACTTACAACTGAACGTTATTATGTTAAAGTGTTACCCGTCTCAGGGCATAAGGTTAATACTTGGATATTAAGAGACAAAACACAAAAAAATACTGACAGTAAACCATCAATGGTTCAGTAAATCTCACCCAGCTGATTAGCAATTCATAATACATGTGTAGGTCTTACTTTGTGACTATACTTTTATTGTGACTCACATTTATTATTGTGCATTGTGCACTTTGGGAAAAAAAATTATTTTTGTCCATACATCAAAAGAAAATGGAACAAAGAAATAAATGTATACAGATTTGGACAGAAATGAGGTTGAGTAAATGACGACAGAATTTTAATTTTTGGGTAAACTATCCCTTTAAGCTACAACCAGCACGAAAGTTAGCTTAAGCTGGTCTTTTCAGCAGGGTGCTACAGATGGTGCTTTAAAATTCTTTCAATTTTGACCTGTCTGAGTTGAGCCATGGCCTCACTGGGGATGAGCTCTCCATGATCCAAATGTGAGATGAAACAGAGGGCCTGGTACTGAGATTGGCCCTTCTCTGGCTCCCCAAGCACCAGTGCATGAAAGATCTTCACATGCTATTAGAAAAAAAAGAAAGAACAAAAGAAAACGTGTGCTTAGACACAGTTGTAAGACAAACCTACATTTTATCAATGAATTAGGGGATTGTATTACCAGGATGTCTTTCCTATGAAATTACAGGACATGCAAATTTGAAGAACAGGCTCACATATACAGACATATATTATTTTCCAGTAAAAATATTTAATCCTTAAATAATATGCATTTACTTGGGATTCACGGGGAAGCAAAATTGCATTAGATAAGAAAAATTGTTAACGTAAGTTTAATTTTTCTTTTTAAAAATATAAAGCCTAACAAATATTGTTAGATGTAATAAAGAAAAGCGTCTCTGTTACGTATGTAACCCTCGTTCCCTGAAGGAGGGAACGGAGACATTACATTGACTGATGTCATGGGGTCTCACTTGGGTGCCCCAATCACCTCTGAGTTTAGAAGAAAAGGCCAATCAGAATTAGCAAGTGGAATTTGCACGCCAAGCCACTCCCCTGTACATACATGTATATAAGATGGCGGCGTGCATCCACTCATTCAGGTTTGTGCTGAGGAGCCGAGACACATCCCGGCATTCAGCGCAGTTCAAGGTTGTGGCATGAGGGACGTAACGTCTCCATTCCCTCCTTCAGGGAATGAGGGTTACATATGTAACCAAGACGTTCCCTTTCAGTCAGTCACGTTCGACGTTATATCGACTGACGTAATGGGGTCCCTATGGAAAACGCCACAACCTGAACTGCGTTATGTAATTGAGGTTGCAAATGCTGACAGGCAAGCATGTCAGAACAAATGAAACTCAATACGTAACCTTCCCAATGCCCTGAAACCCAGATAAACGGGCCCACCAGGGGTGCCAGAATTTTGAAGCAACTGTTGGGTGGTGGAGCACAATGACAGAATGCAAGGTCATGTGGAAAATTTTGGAAAAACTAAGGAAACAGGGAAACAGTGGGAATAAACTGTGGGGAATACTGAGACATTAATGCCAAGTCCAGAGGGGAAGATGGTATCCCATTACCGGACACAGTAACAGACTATTCCGTATAATCTGAAACTGCGGGGTCACAGAGGACCCAGAGTTCACCGAGGGGGAACAACTGGGAATAAGCGCACGTATCCAACAAGGAATGGTGCTGCAAACCAAACACCGAGCCAGCCTCCTGCAATTTACCTGATGTTATCCAACACACGGGAGGACACGGGCTCCACCCGAAGATTATAGAATCTTGCGAAGGTGTAACGTGAGAATCAGCCAGACCAAACTCTAGGCATGATTCGTTGACCGAGAATGCCTGCAGGTCCCCCACCCTCTTGATGGAAGTGAGCGCGATCAGGAGCAAAGTCTTGAGAGACAGATGTTTTAGCTCAACTGAATCAAGTGGCTCAAAGGGGTCCCTCCGTAATCCCAAGAGGACCACGGAGAGATCCCAAGAGGGGATGAGGTGCGACCTAGGAGGATTTAGTCTCCTCGCACCTCTCAGGAACCTGACGATTAGGTGATGCTTTCCCAAGGACGAACCATCCACTGCATCATGGTGAGCCGCAATGGCAGCGACATACACCTTCAAAGTGGAGGGGGACAGCCTCCGCTCCAACTTTTCCTGCAGGAAGGAAAGCACCACACCAACCGAACATCTCTGAGGGTCCTCTCGGCGAGAGGAACACCACTCAATGAAAAGACCCCACTTCAGAACGTAGGCCTGCCTCGCAGAGGGGGCGCTAGCCTGAGTGATAGTATCTATCCCGGCTTGAGAAAGGCCAGAGAGGTCTACCGCATCCCGTCCAGAAGCCAGACGTGCAGGTTCCATAGATCGGGTCGCGGGTGCCAGATCATGCCAATCCCCTGAGAAAGAAGGTCTGTCCTCAGGGGAATCCTCCAGGGAGGGGCTGTTGCGAGAAGCATGAGGTTGGCAAACCAGGTTCGGGTGGGCCCATACGGCGGGTCTGTGCAAGGAGGCTCACTGGGGGAAAGGCGTACTCGCGTAAACCCCGGGGTCAGCTGTGTGCCAGCGCGTCCGTGCCGAGGGGAGCCTCGATCAAGGAATAGAACAGCCGGCAGTGGGAGGACTCCTGGGAAGCAAACAGGTCTACCTGGGCTTCCTCGAATCGACTCCAAATGAGCTGGACCACCTGGGGATGGAGTCTCCATTCTCCAGGGAGGGTGAGCTGTCGTGAGAGCGCATCAGCTGCATGATTGAGCTCTCCCGGGAATGTGAATGGCACGCAGCATTTTGAGCCTGACTCCAAAGGAAGAGATGGCAGGCGAGTTGCGACATGCAACAAGTACATGCTTGCCCTGCAGAAACGGTCGAAACCGGTGAAGAGCAAGCAGCACTGCTAGCAACTCGAGGCAATTAGTGTGCCACTGCAGTCGAGGTTCTGTCCAGGAGCCCAAGGCTGCATGCCCGTTGCATACGGCGCCCCAGCCCGTCCTGCAGGCATCTGTGGTGACAACAACATGCCTCGACACCTGTTCTAAGGGCACTCATGCCCGTAGAAACACAGGGTCTGACCAAGGACTGAAGATACGGCAATAACCCAGGGTAACGCCGATCTGGAGAGTGCCACAACGCCATGCCCATCTCGGGACCTGGTCGTGCAACCAGTGCTGAAGTGGTCTCCTATGTAACAGGCCGAGCGGCGTAACTGCGGCTGCCATATGCCCCAGGAGCCTCTGAAATAGTTTTAGAGGGACCGCTATCTTGCCCCTGAAAGAATCGACCCCTCGACCCTCGAAGGCAAACCAAAGAAACGGTCTGTGTCGAGGTAGAATCGAGACATGAAAGTACACGACCTTCAGGTCGACTGCTGCAAACCAATCCTGGTGACGAACGCAAGAAAGAATGTACCGGTTCAAGACTTGCAAATCCAGGATTGGCCGTAACCCACCGCTTTTCTTGGGTACGATGAAATAGGGGTTGTGGAAACCCAAATTCATCTCGGACAGAGGGACAGGCTCTATTGCATCCTTCGCCAAGAGGACTGCAATCTCTGCACGCAAGACAGCGGCATCCCTGTCCATTGGGACAGATGTAAAAAGGATGCCCCTGAACCTGAGAGGGCGCCTGGCGAACTGAATCGTGTAGCTGAGCCGGACCATCCGGATAAGCCTGCGAGATGGGCTGGGCAGCGCTAACCACATCCCCAGCCTCTGTACAAGAGGAATCAATGGAGCGGTTACCGCCGTACCCGCGATGGGGCAGCTGTTGGAAGAAAGGTGACTCAAGAGCTGGGAGCAGTTCTTACCTGATCTTCCCAGTCCCGCGAAACAGTGAAGTGCGAGGAAGCAGCACATCCTGCAACTCCAAGGTGTTTACAGGCGAATTCATGCCCCGAGTCTGAGTGTGAGGAAGCAGAGCGTCGCTAACAACCAGAACCCAGCACGATAGACCCAGAGATGAAGGAAATTGCTCTTTTACTGAGAAGGTGGACAGCGGCGACAGCGGTGGAAAAAGCCCCGGCCCTCCCCCAGGGGTGTGGGCGCAGATTACGCGGAGAATTACGCGGGGGCAAGATGTGCTTAATAGCCTCCACCTGCTTTTGGACTGCCGAGAACTGCTGGGGAACGTCCTCGACAGTGTCGCCAAGGAGGCCAACCTGGGAGACGGTGGCGTAGGGAAAGCGAACTTTGTTGGCGTCACGCATCTGCGCCAGGTTCAGCCAGAGATGGTGCTCCTGGACCACCATGGTGGACATCACCTGACCGAGGGATCGCGCCGTGACCTTCGTCGCTCGGAGAGCAAAGTCGGTCGCCGTACGCAGTTCCTGCATCAACCCCGAGTCAGGACTACCCTCGTGCAGCTTTTTCAATGCCTTGGCCTGGTGTACCTGCAGGATGGCTGTGGCATGCAGGGCAGAAGTGGCCTGGCCCGCAGCGCTGTAAGCTTTGGCAGCCAGGGCTGACGACAGCTTACAAGCTTTGGACGGGAGGCGCGGACGGTTCCTCCAGGTGGCAGCGTTTTGCGGGCACAAGTGCACCGCAACTGCACGCTCCACCTGGGGAACGTCAACGTACCCCCTGGCCGCCCCACCATCTAGGGTAGTGAGGAGGGAAGAGCTAAAATGTGACCGGGCAGTGTACGGGGTTTTCCACATTTTGGTGAGCTCTTCATGAACCTCCGGGAAGAAAGGCACTGGGGCGGAGCGTGGCTGGGAGTCACGTCCGGAGCCCAGATACCAATCATCGAGCCTTGAGCGCTCGGGAGAAGGCGGAGAGTTCACCTCCAACCCGATGCTCTTGGCAGCCCGGAGGAGCATGGCCGTCAACTCAGCCTCGGACTCCAACTGAGCAGCCGCCGCCGCGGCGGGGGGCTGCTCGGCAGAATCTTCGGCTTCCAAAGACGATAGCCATCTCCCAGGAGCTCAACGGGGCTACACTGAGAGGGACCGGACTTCCGTGGGGGTTCTCCCTGCGGAACATTCATGACTGTGATCCTCAGGTCACCCTTGTCCCTAACCAATGCAGCCGCGGAGTGTTTACAACCCAACGAACTGGGCTGGGTAGAGCCCAAGAGAAGCCTCATTATGAATGAGAGCTGCAACCTTAGTGTAGCCATAGACATGTGCTCACAATGTGGGCACGAGCCATCCACGAACGCCATCTCTCAACAACCGTGCTAGCTGTAGGAAATTGCTCTTTTAGGCTGGTTTGCCCAGGGGAGGACCACGGCACTAATCTGTGCACAACAGGGCGATCTCTCCGCTGAATGCAAAAAGAAACAGGAAGATTCTCCGCAGCTGAGAATTCCTGCAGCTGTCTAGAAGTGAAGTCTCCTTTCCTTCTGTCTTGAAGCAGCGCTCACGAAGCGATCGGCTCCGAAGCAAAAATCTGAATGAGTGGATGCACACCGCCATCTTATATACCCATATGTACGGGGGAGTGGCTTGGCATGCAAATTCCACTCGCCAATTCTCATTGGCCTTTTCTTCTAAGCTCAGAGGTGATTGGGGCTCCTAAGTGAGAGCCCATGACGTCAGTCAACGTAACGTCGAACATGACCGACGGAAAGGGAACTAAAGTTTTGGGGTTTTTTCTGCCCGTTTCTGCCACTGAATAAAAAATAAAAAAGGTAATTGTACCTTCTTATCTCACAATTCTGACTTTTTTTCTCAGAAATGCATCATATAAACTTGCAATTCTGACTTTTTTCTCAGAATTGTGAGATATAAACTCACAATTGTGAGTTATAAAGTCAGAATTGTGAGACAAAGTCAGAATTGCAGGATATAAACTTGCAATTCTGACTTTTTTTTCTCACAATTGCGAGTTTGTATCTCACAATTCTGACTTTTTTTCTCGCAATTCTTTTTTCTCCAGTTTTGAGAAGAAAAAGCCTGATATGTTCTCAGAATTTTTATTTTTATCTCACAAAAAAGTCAGAATTGTGAGTTTGTATCAGGCAATTCTGAGAAAAAAAGGTTACAATTGCAAGATGTAAACTCACAATTGTGAGAATAAAAGTCAGAATTGTGAGATAAAAAGCTGCTATTACCTTTTTTTTTTTTTTAATTCAGTGGCAGAAATGGGCTTCCATAGTGTCCTCCACTAACACTGGTAGCCTTGGTAAATATCAACACAACAGGTCATGTACTGTAATACTCCTCCAGATCACAACACACATCTCCATTATTAACAAGGTAATGGATTTACCTTAGAAGCAAATTTAGAACTCATTTTAATAGAATGAATAATGAACATAAATATATTTTTCTTGTTCTGTTGGCATATTTGTAGTAAGTTTTACAATATTTTTTGCAGTATTTAAGTTCTTTTAATAACGAATTAGAAATGAATGTGAATTAATTCATTTATAGGCTGGGAGAGGAATCCGAATTCCAAAATTTACTAGTTATACAATTTTTTTAAAGCCTTTATTTTGTGAACACTAAAACAAAAAATAGAGGCCCCTGTCTATAAACAGACCAGCTCTTCAGAGCACATGCATCTCAAGCGTAACCTCTTACCATGACCCCGAGCATCAGCTGATCCACCAACTTACCCAGAGCAGAGCAGGCTAACTGCTCCCATATGCACATAACTAAAATACAGCCTCTCTTTCATGACAACGATACTGCTTTTCTTTGCCTCCATCCTAGTGGTAACTGCACTACAGCATTCACACTGAATATGACTGGAGCAGTGTGAACGTCAGCTAGAGAACAGGCTCTTTTTCCACAAAAAACTAGAAGAATAGACTGTTTTTGAAAGGTCTGGTAGATTCTGTTACACAAAGTGATATAAAATCACAGAAAAGTAGGCATTGCTTTACTAAAAGTTAATGGCTTGAATGTAGAGAGGAATGTGTGTGTGTGATGGTCAAACATGTTGTGAGGCCATCAAAATATCACTCTATATGGAGTGGGAGGAAGTACTTCATAGACTCACTGTTTTCAGGACAGCAGGGTCCTGAGAGATGAGATGAGTCATAACTGCTGCTCTTAAAGGAATATTTTGGATTCAGTATAGTTATGCTCAATTGGCAGCATTTGTGCCATAATATTGATTACATCAACAAATTAATTTGACTTGTCGCAACTCGTACACAGAAAATGTTATTATTCGATATTTTTCACACAAAAATCATGGTAGCACATAATGTTTATATCTTGTAGCTACAATTTTAAAACATCAAGTATTTTAACATTTAAAAATTGGCCCCATGGTAAGTGCCTCACTGTAACCCAATGTTGCCAAGTCCATAGTTTTCCTGCAGAATTTTGGGATACTTTTATACTGTTACCATGAGTCGTTTTTGTCTGTGGGTTGAACCAAGCCTCCCAGCACATGAAACACGATTTCGACTGAAGGGGGACCCCCCTGAAAGATGATTTTTATAGCAATTTTGATAGCCAATTTACCCCAGAATGCAACTGGGCTAGTTTTGGCTGTGATTGGGCCAGTTTTAAAAAGCAATTAAGCAATTAAGAAACCCTGCTGTCACCTAGATATTTTCTTAAGAATAAGTGAAAGTAATTTTGTGATAATCAATACTATACCAACAATAACTTGTACTGAACTTAGAGCATTCTTTTAAATGCATCCAAATCAAGTGCTTTAAAGTTTTGAGGTAATTAGTGTAAAACCTGCTTTAATAACAAATTGACAAATTAATTTGATTATAATATTGTATAATATATAATCATGTATGTTCCATGCTCTGTTTCTTTGGCTGCTTTGCATATTGCACAATGTTTCCCAATACAGTCCACAGCATGACTTTGGCTGCATAACTATCTGGCAACTGGCAGCTTGATTTCATCCAACTTTCCATGGATGAAAGAAATCAGATAGAATAAAAATGTGATTCTGATAAAAGGTTTCTACATTTAACTATGTCTACTGCGAAAAAAAATGCTGTGTTTCAAAGAGCAAAAGTATCGTAACTGTTTTATAGCCAAAATGTGATCTTCAGATACATCAGCCAGGGCTGCCAACTTTCACCATTCAGCGTGAGACTCACGCAATTGCCACTTTTCTCACGCTCTGACGCCACACGTATATTTTCTCACGCAGTTAAAAGCACCCTCAGTAAAAACTTGTGTGTTTTCATTGCGCTGAGCAATGTAGACATTCACAGACAGCTGTTGATTTCTTGAACACCTGTGCTTGGTCATTGCATTCAAATTATTTAGAATTCACTCACCTCTAAACGCCGGATTTTTTCCCTGCATGCTCGTGATTCATCTCACTGTAACTAGATGTAAATACCCTTACCAAAAAGTAGTATACTTCAAGTTTATTTTTTTAAGTATATAAGTAAAGTTCAAGTATATTTTTAAGTATACTTTATGTAGTAAGTATACAGATATCAGTGTACTGGTAGTATCCTTGTAAGTGTACTATTTCAGTACTCCTTGGGACTAAATTGGCCCATTTTCTAGTATATAAAAGTATACTTTATGTATAACAGTAGTAAACTTTGAGTACACAACTAGTTTATATCTAAGTTTTTAGTTTGTACTGAAACTACACTAAAAGTGAACTTGATATAGCCTACTGATAGTATACTGATAGTTTACTAATTAAATACTTGTAACATTTTTAGTACACTTTGAAGTATAGTCTCAGTAAACTACTAGTTTAGTAGATTAATACTGCAAGTATACTCACAAGTTTTCTTTAAATAAACTTTACATCATACTTTAAGTACACTACTATGTCCCTATTTAGGTATTAATTTGTATATATATATATTTTATATGAATATCTAAACATACAAAACATCAAAAGAAAGAACGGGGTATCTGCTTGTAAACAAAAACATTTTATTCTAGCTTCATGCATTCTTGTTTTTGTGGGTAAGTTGCATAAATAAAAAATAAAGAAATAAACATTTTGAACAAAAAGCTGAAAAAAGACTATGAATTGGTTTCAGAATGATAATCAAAATGTAAATGGAGTCAATCAACACCCCAAAGTTTGACAGTCATTATTACCTCTTCATTGGTCAACATTTTATTCCATAATGTTACACAGTTTTGATGCTGTTTTATGTCTGATGATCGTGCTATGGCGCTTTTCCACTGCATGGTACGACTCGACTCGGCACAGCTCATTACGGCTCGGCTCGGTTTGCGTTTCCACTGCAGTTTAGTACCGCTTTAGAGTGGGCGAGATTATACTGCCCTACAAAGGCAAAAGACCTTAACTAGAGTGTGAAACTGAGAAAAATGACTTTTTTAAAATGAGTTTTTTTACTTGTCCAGCCAAATTAATTATAGGTAGGACAGTGGAAATTTGACAATTAGATGTTTTAGTAATGAAAATGATCTACATTAAAAAACTGTGAGCTCAAACTTGATTTTTACCACTATTTTGAAGTTAATGTACTCTGCCTTTGCATTATCTGCAAAAAGTGAGATGTCACACCAAGGCAAAAGACAGTAACTTCCACATTATCACTATTTTGTTGCTGATCACCAATTATAAAATCGTTATAGTAACACCTGTATAAAGTCTAGTTATCATGGGCTATATCATCTCATATAGGCTATTGCATATAGTAATGTGACTGTATTAATTTTAGAATTACAGACATTGCCCTTGGTGGCACCTGGGTGTGGTAATACAGACTAAATGTTAAACATGTGAGTGGATACCATTTTGCAGTCCAATTTATTTGTTGCTCAGTAACGTAAAAGAATGCTAGACATAGCATAATTGCTTATATTGACTTGAATGAAATAGCCTAACCTAAAAGAAGACTTGTGGATTGACGTGAATGCCAGCAAGCAGGCATGCTCAGAAATGCATTGTGGATTAAACATCTCTGACGACATTCAGCACCATGGATTTTATCGGTTGGCAAGAAAAAGGTAGGACACATTCTACTGCGAACTGTTGCTTGAAGCCAGCCCGATCTCACGGCACTGAGACATATTTTAGGAGGTGGCCAATTCTGATTTTATGATTGCTCATGCTATGGCGTTACGGCACTCCGAGTCCACACGCATCCAACTAGTGATAGCCTATGAATAATACAAACAAGAAAAAACTAACTTTTAAAGGCTATTTACGACATGTATTGCTGCCAAGGTGTCTAGTCTTTACGGTGCTTTGTTATATGGAGCTGTTTGGTAGATCGCGATCTAATTCATTTGTCTGCACCGTAATTAAAATGCGGCAGACTTTAGTGGACAGTAAAAAAGGCAGAACACCGTATAACTCCAAGCTGTAACCGTAACTTCATTTTGACACACGGGTAAACACAGAACGCCGTAACTCAATTTGAGCGTTCCAAACAAAGTGAAAGAGCGGTAACTGGTGTTATACGGTGTTCTGCCTTGGTTTCTCTGGGGCTTTTTGAAGTTACGGTTGAGACGACCCATTATTTTCTCGGAAAAACAACGAAATTGACTCAAGATACTTATGTACATGATAAAGGATGTCTTGAATGTCCCAAAAATATCAATAACTCATTTTCGACAAAAATCGAAGTTACGGTCTTTTGCCTTTGCATGGCAGTATACACATGTCGTTTTGGTTGCACCACCTCTACTGCCCTGACATCACCATAAACGCGACACAAACAAACACACAACAAAAACTTTTTCATTCCACATCACCCCATCAAGCTCTTGCTGGATCCGCTCCTCGGCTATCAACGAGAGGAATGTCATTCTTCCTCAACAGACATGAAACAGCCATTTTTTTGGTTGTTTAAAAAAAAGGTGTGTTCTTTCAAACAAAAGTTGCATCCGATCCTTCGCTGGCTGTGCTGATTTAAATCTAGCGGGTCTGATGTCTGGTGTTGGAAGTTCAATAGTAATGGTTCTGTCCGGCCAATCAGTGATCAGCAGGGTTTACACGTCACGTTTTGGTAACGGTACGGCTCGCTTGGAACCTCAGCCGAGGTGGTACTAAAAAAAATACCAGGTACTATGCCCAGTGGAAAACCCCCCAAAAGTGAGCCGTACCGAACCGTACCGTACCATGCAGTGGAAAAGCGCCATTAGATTACATGTGGAAGCATCTGTTGTTTTGGTTTCTTCTTCGTATAAGTCAAGTATACAAGTCAAGTATACTTAAATGTCATTTTAAGTATATTTCTGAGAAGTACATAAAGCCCATTTCTGAGAAGTACATAAAATGTAGACTAAAAATATACATTAGTGTAAAAGAAATTTACTAATAGCACACTTGAATAAACTTCTTTTTCGTAAGGGTAAGAGGTTTTTGAAAGAAGATATAAGAGGAAATAAGAGGAACTTAAGTGACACCTTTTTAGTGATATAAAGTAAGGGCTATTTGCGCACTTTCTAGGCTAAATACTATAATCTGTTCAGAATCTGAATAAAAGTTTTTTGCGCTGCTAACATCCATATACCCTATACAACAAGCAGCAAAGTTTCGGGAGTGAGAAATCATTCATTCCTCACATAAATGCAGGATTCATTTTCGAATGAGAGAAAAAATACAAATTCTCAAAACAGATGTTCAAGCAGTGTAAATGGAGACTTATAGAAAAAATATTTGAATTTTCATGTCAAAATATTTTTAAAATGTGGTTGCAATTATTTATAGAAGTAATAAATAGTAGCCTAAATATTGCAGTTGTTTCACTGTACATTGCTATTCTTTTTGTGATAAAAAGTTAATAGTTTTGCAGCACTGCAACAGTTTTTTTTACAATTTACATGATAAAAACACAGTATATATATATATATATATATATATATATATATATATATATATATATATATATATATATAACAATACAACCCCCCAACCCGCTGTGGAAATTCTCACTCCAAGTTGAACTCAAAAGTTGGCAGCACAAACAAACACGTCCAACATAAACCTTCATTTTATATTTTGTTGACACACAGTAATACAGTTGTATAGCAGGGCTGCACTGGGATTTGAAAGTACAAGTCTTTGATTATTTTCAAGTTCATTTGCAGCTATGGTTGAAATAGGCTACTACATTTAGTTGGATTTATACTCACGCGCTTACACGGACCCTGCCTGAACTCCACTGTTATAATGTCCTTCTCACTATCCGCCTCTAATAGCTCTTCCGTTATTTGGCCATCTTTGAGACGAACAAGCACTGTCAACTGCGAGCAAACACTTACAGATAATAGCAGCGTAAACACGACGAACGCTATCTGGACTAAAGTCACTCTCGCGTTCATTACAAAGGACGCCAAGGATGTAAACTCATTTAACACAACAATGGGACATATCGTCGTTAGAGTAAATTACTTAAATCAGACAACAAATCGGTGGACAGAGAATGTAAACTACTTTTTAGAGAGGTAGTTAACGGTCAATTCTAAAATAACATAACTTAGTTAAACTATACTTGCTGCTCGATCATGATCGCAGAAATTGCGCCTCCATCAAAATGTGAATTTTCATCTTATGTTTGCGTTGTCATGATTCAGAAACCCTGGCTTAATTATACACGAACAGTTTCTTCTTAAAAGCCTTCTCTTTATACAGTTTTTTTTTTTCCTGTTCGTTGAACTACTAACTCTTAAAGCTCCTGTATTCCCGTCACTTCCTCTGAACTTCAGTAATTTGGCTAAAGGCGCCTCAGGCTCCCAGCACTGCATGGGGCCACTTCTTAAAGACACAGGCTCAGATTTCAAGACTGTTAAAACCTCTATTGAACTGGACATACGAAGGAGGATCGTAAGAAATGTTATTTTTGTTTCAATAAGTTAGCCTTGGTTTTTATAAATAAATATAGTCTATTTAACCCATTAAATGTGTCATAACCCTGGCGCATGCAGATTGACTTACATTTTATTGTATACAGATACATTTATATAAATAGTAAGACTTCACAATAAGGTTCAATAACATTAGTTAACTAGTGTAGTTAACATGAACTAAGAATGAACAATACTTCTGCTGCATTTATTCATGTTAATTTCAACATTTAGTAATGCATTATTACAGTTTATCTCAGTCGCTTTGGTGCATTTCTCAGATCAGAAATGAAATTCTCAAAACTATTTGTTCAACCTCCACATCATCTAGTCACTTGTGCACATCATAAAACCAGTTTCTCATTCTTAGTTTTGAACAAGTTGCAATTGCTTTGGTACATTCATGCAATCGATTATGTACATTTGTCTGCGGTTTCCTTCATTATCAGTTGCTGTCATGTTGCTCAAAATGTATTATATAGTTCTCTGTGCTATAGTCTTACCCCTCAAAACATCTAGTCATTAGTTCATCGTATAAGTCATTAAATGCAAAATGGTTGATCTAGTTGTCATAAACTGTCAAGCATATTTTCTACACATTTCTATTAGTCTTTTTGTAAATTTGCCATGGATTGTGCAGGTGAATCTTGACTTTCACTAATGAAGAGAATGTAGATCAACCAATGACAAACCAGTTCTCTGAAATTCCTCATACAGTGCTGCATGCAAAAGCAAAGCTCTGCCTGTGTTTGCCTTTCTAATTTTGTATTTTCGCCTTTGTGCCCATATTTCTTTTTCTTTTCTATATCACAATGACGTTGTAATGTTTTTTTGTTTTTTTGTCAGACCACTAGTAAAAGTGTAACTGTGAATCCTATCAGTCTCTTTCAATCAATATCCCACATACAGTAATGTGTAAATTTGTACTATTGAAATGGATATGGCATACATAAGAAGTGCAGCCTTCTGCATTTCAGTACAGTAACTGTCATCTAAACTGTTGCCATAGTTTACATCAGGTAACACTAACAGAGTACACTGTTATATTGACAACATGACCAAGCATTTTGACTATCTTGTTTGTGAACAATGACACAAGGACTTTTCATTCTGATGGCACTGATATGTTCATTGACATAAATACTTACTTTTGAGAGATGAACTAAAGATTTTGAATAAGTTACAGGCTTTTACATGTAATCCATTGTGTGGTGCTGTTTGTACAAATTGTTTTGAGAAATGCACATATACTTTGCAAATATTAAGGATGATTCGAGAAATGCACCAAAGTGACTGAGAAAAACTGTAAAATCAAAAGTTGTGTTTGTTTATAGTTAATGCACTGTGAACTAACATGAACTACCAAGGAACGACTGTATTTTCATGAACTAACATTAACAAAGATTAATTAATACTGTAATAAATGTAGGCTATTGTTCATTGTCTGCTCATGTTAGTAAATACATTAACTAATCTTATTGTATATTGTTACCATATAGATGTATAGGCCTGGCTACATTTATTTGCATCGTTACATGTGTCATATTATTAACATTTCACCAAAATCAAGTTCAAGCTTTTGACCAGCGAATGTTTTTTCCCCGTCATTACCACTATATCAGAGGCAGTACGGGCATCGCATTTACATTTTCATGAACTTGCAGGTCATAACGTACAGTTTTCTGTCGCAGGGCGCTCAGTTTTTTTCTGTTATTTGGCCAAAGTATCATATTATAAAAGATTGAAGCGCTTCGCACAAGCTATTTGGCTGACTTGACAACAAATGCTAGACACTCTTCTCTGCTCCTCAAATACAAAAACACATTAGCCTTTATAAATATAGTGTTACTTGAGTAAAGAAAACGCTGTACTTATTCAAGCAACAGTTCTTTATTTACCTTCAGACAGCAAACAAGCTGAGATGCTCCAAACTGCGCGCCGCACTTCATTCACGAGAGAGGCGGGTGGAATAATGAGGTTTGACTGACAGTTTGAGGAGCCAATGGCATTACGAGCTTTAGTGTCTGTGGCGTCACTTTTACTGATCCAGGATCAGTGGTCAGATATATTTCCGATTAGAACTTGAGCTTCAGAATGCTTTGGATAATGTAACGTTAGCTTTTGTTGACGCTACCGCGCTACTTGATCAAAAAACGAGCTTCGCTACTGAAAAGGTATTTGATTCAGAAAGCAGCGACGCTACCACCACGCTACTGAGAAAAGTAGTTAAACTAGTAGCGCTACTTGTAGCGACGCTACTGCCCATCACTGCTCACATTAAACATACATTCCTGGTATGCACTACAATTCGCTATAATAATGTATAATAGGACAGCAGCTCACCAGAATATTATTAATTTGTCGCCAAACCAATTAAAATAATACTTGAGAAAAAATAATGTCTGTGTAATGTCATCATATCACAGATAAAATAATGGCCATATATATTTAAAGCTTCGGTAATACTTATTTTACAGTGTCTGTTACAGGTTACCCATATTTAATATAGTAACAACAGTAAACTATGCATAATTACAAGCAATTAACCCTAAATCACTAGAATGATGTAATTCATTAACATTACTTAATACTTAAATGTATGATTACACTGTAATAAGGACACCTTAAATATAGTGTAAGTAAAGTTTCTTTGGAGTCCAGTTTTGCAGAAACACCATGAGCTCCATCTAATGATTTTACTCACACAGGCTCACATAATCAAACCAGATTCATGTAAAGCATACCTTTCTAAATTTATGACATAACATCATGAAAGCTTAAGCTGGAAAAAACATGTCCTGTCTTGTAAAGTGCTCCCACTGAGCCGCTTATGACCTGTGACCCCAGCAGACTGACTGTGAGGTTTATGGAGATCTTTACCCTTCTTGACTGCAACCTCATGCATTCATTTATCACCAGACTGTCTGGAGTCATTTTAAATTAGCAGAGCCCTTAACTGTTGTCAGGGGATTTAGACAAGTGGTCTGGAACTAATGGAATGAATCACTGACAAAAGAATAGTTCTTAGAAGGTTAAGAACAGAAATTCAAATATTATCATATATTTGTTATATTCCTTGCAGGACACACTTTATTTTAAGATCCAATTCTTGCTATTAACAAACCATTAACTATGACTATTAACTAATTTGCTGCTTATTAATAGTTTGTAAGGTAGTTGTTAAGTTTTGGATTGGGATGTAGAATATGGTCATGCAGAATATGTGCTTTATAAGTACTAATAAACAGCCAGTATGTTAATGATAGGCATGCTAATAAGCAACTAGTTATTCATGAGAATTGGTCCCTATACTAAAGTGTAACTATACCATATTTAAATTTAAAGAACACTAAAATAGTGTTCTCAGGAAATGGTTGATTTTCATGAATAGATTGGAGAAAGCTGTCAAACTGATTTTAGAGCTTATCATGTTGTCATATTTATTACAGATGTGTTGTGATTTTATATAATTAATACAATTAATACAATTCAATTCTGTTGGCTTACAATGGATACATTTTCTTTATTTACCTTTTCCATTTTTGCTGTTAGAAAAATATCATGATAAACACATATGTTGTTTTAGGTTTAGTTTATTATTATTATTATTATTATTATTACACTTTGGATCAGAAAAAAAAAAGAATAAATAAAAGAAACGGTCCTAATGACAGATGGATGAAGAGATAAAATGTCTTACTTTTCATTGCAGTCCATATCTACTGTATGTCTTGGATTGATGTTTGGATTAGATATTTTTGATGGTTTTGTACAGTTCCCCCTTCCACCCCCCAAAACATAGGATCTAAAAAAACACCTTTCTATCGAAAGAGAATGGTGCGGTCTCACAAACCTTGACATGTTTTAGATATTGAATTGCATTTCTTGTATGTTGTTCAAGGTAATAGGAAATATCATCATGAAAACAATATGTGAGAAAAGTGTTTCACTGCTTCCTTAATGCCGTAATCCTGTAAATAACGTCTGTGTAAAAACTGTCACATCCAGATGCAGCGAAGACAGAGAGCAACAGACGTGTCTCTTGCACCTGCAGCCCTCGAAAACACCTGTACCTTTAAACAGGTGTCTCAGACACTTTGCCTTAGCAAATGCCTTTCTTGAAACGTTTCCCTTTTTTTCCACGGATTAATTTTCTTTTAAAGAAACAGAAAGGAATATTTTACAGCTTTCTGAGTGGAAAGCTGTGAATTTTTACATTCCCATTAAAAAAATCTTATAAACACAACATGAGTTTTGACATATTTCAAGATTAATTTTATTGATTTGCTTTTTTGTTTTTTATTCATTTGTAAGGTTTTCTGTTGGAACAATGCTTCACATGTTTTCCTGAGTTATTGCTAAATACATTTTATTAATAGCTGCTTTGGTGAAATCAGTTCCTGCAAAACTCACTCAGTGCCAGAGTTTAAAAACAATACATACCAAAGTAAAAAATAAATATGTTGTCATATAATGCCATTATCTGATCAAACATCTTCAAGTTAACTGCTCATTTCTGAAAGGTGTTTATTTTAGTCTAGCCTTTGACAATAAAACATTATTTGAGGGCCAAGCACTTCATTTCAACAGTGCAAACCTATCTGTGAAGAATAATTAGACCAGCAAAATCAACAGAATCAGTCTTCTTGACCCCCTCCTTACTACTGATGACTGCCTTTTCTGGACATTCTTGATGTCTGAATACACAGAAGGGGGTCCGACACACTCCTTCAGAAATAGGGTGCTTGGAGAGCCCAAACAGTTCAAAACCTCAGTTTTCAGGAAACTGGGAGCTGGATCAGCCTGAGATCCCTAGAGGAAGAGAACAGGACAGTGAGTCAAAAATGTCTTATAGTTTTTTTTTTTTTGCCCATTCAACGATAGTCTGTTTCACTACTGTACATGGACAAAAGCACTCCAGAATATCTTTGATTCTGCAGATTAAAACTCCTACAGGTTTGGAAGAACTTAAGGGTAAATGATGACAGAATTTTTATTTTTGAGTGAACTATCCCTTTAATATTCTTTATCATTCAAAAAGTCTTCATATGAATGAAGCTGTCAAATAAAGGCTAGAACAGACAGGCTCAAATCTGAAGAATCTGATGTATGAATGACAATCTTCTAGTTGTTTCAATAAATGTTTCAAATGTTTCAAATGTTCTTCCTTCATACCATAAAAGAAGCAGATTTCCTATTTCTTCTTTCCACCTAAAGACATACTCTCTGTTTTCTTCTTCTGTGCCTGAAAAGAGAGCAAACAATAATGCAAAGGCAAAATAAAGTATATTACACTTTTAAAAATAAAGGTCTATAGTTTCATGAAGAACTTTGGTAACACTTTAGGTACACTCTTAACCCGAATTAGTTGATTTTACTAGAAATTTGCGCGGAAACCCGTTGCACGAAACAATTTTAGTTTTTACACAGAGTGTAACTAAACAGGTTAAGTTGTATTAACATAGAACCTTAAGTTCATGCAGTAGACAAATCAGGTTTACATTAGTATTCTTTACTTAAAATCATTAGTTCACATCAGTTATTATTATTTGGAGTATAGGTTGTATAAAATAACTATTTTAAGTTACAACTACAAAAACATATATATTAGCAAATAACATTAAATGTTTTTAAGTAATGATAAATTCATGTAATGTCATGTAATTAGACAGATTTTGAGATTTATTGTATTAAACATTCGGTTTCAAATAAATTAGAAAAAAAGAAATACAGATTTCAATGCACCAATGTTTTTTTTTTTTTAATTGTTCACCAAAGAAATGGTAACACGACAATACATAAAACTTGTCAGCCACAAGACAAGTAAAAATAAGTTTTGGAACAGCTTGTTAACAATTGTAACTATTTTGTAGTTTTGTAACATATGCTATATCCCTTGTGAATGCCTGGATGTGCATTAACAACTGGACATAAATTAAAACAGAGGCAAGTCTCTGTAACTTTAAACTTGGCAGAAGAATTGTGTGAACACACATTAACTGAGCACTAACAGCACTAATATGCAGTGACAGAACACACTTTAATGTCAGAACACAAGTGGCTTCTCATGGAAGCTTCTCACATTTCCTTACATTGTAAGATAGTTTTTCAAAGTTTGCAACCTGGGTTTTAGTTCATTGTGGCCCAACATGAGAAGTACCTGTTGGATGAACTGGAATGAATTCTTCATAGATTTAGGGTAGTTGAGATGCAGTGCGCAAGTCCCTAAAGAATGCACATAGCTTTTGACAAGTCTTCAATATTGTCCATCACAAAATCTCCTTCAATGATGATCTTCAGTCTTCAAAGAGGCTGGATTTAGACGGAGAGAGGATGAGAGCACATCACCTTCATGCTCATTGAGGAAGATTCTACAATACTTTGTAGAAATCTGTAGGGTTGTCGCAAAGGGCAAAAGGGAGCCCTCTGAGCACCAGACACCTAGTATCAGTTGGCTCTTTAGTCTGTTGAGGAGTAAAATGAATCAATGATGAATAAAATGAAAGAAGTGATCACAAGAAAGCAGAACCAGTCAAGCACAATTTTGATTGTATTATACAACCAATATTGTAAACTTTTTCAATACACTTTCATTACTTAAGCTGTGAAAAACAATGCAATGCAAGTCTAAAATGGATATGGACCAACCTTGATTTGTTGTGAAAGCTGTCAACGGCTGCCCAACATTCCCTCTTAAGACTGAATTATCTCAATTAGACGACGACTATGTCAGTCAATGCTTTCATGCTTGAGATTCTTGCCCACAATCCCACACTCCATGAACACCTAAAACAGAGAGAAAAAAAGTGTTACATTTCAAGATTAACTGTAACTTTTAGCATAAATGTTTAGCATATGCACAACACTTTAAGCTCAACAACTCAGTTGCAGTTATTATAAATAATAATAGTTACGATTATATATCTGAGAGACAAGATAGCCTTAAAAAGCAAATTCATGCAAACGTGCTGATATTAAACGATATTAAAGCTAAGGGTAATGAAATGCTAACATTACAACTAAACTGAACATGCAGAAACACACTTGCCGAACTTATCTTTACTGTGAACCAAAAGAAACACGGATTTAAATATTAGCATTAGCTAACGTACTGTGAACCTACAGGGGAAAAGCCGTCGATCAGTACAAGACTACTTCAGCTTTAACTACAGTAACACTGTCATCAGACCGGTCTTTTGGATAATCAGTTTTCCCAGAAAGATAAAGAGAAAGAAGCTCATTTACACACTCACCATTTCATGATGGTTTCCAAATCCATCGCGTCCATCATCAACCGGTCTCAGGTCTCTTCAAACATCGCGCGCTCACTCAGACGTGTTTGAATGGGGCTCCTCCCCCTTACAGAAACTTAACACATTAAGCTATCTCTACTAACATAATCATTGCATTCAATATTTCGTCTGAATACTTCAAACAACTAATTATATTTAGTAATGGCGATGTGTTTTACAAAAACAAGAAAGAATAATTAATGACAACTAAAAACATTTATTTA
Organism: Tor tambroides; assembly: GCA_021397915.2. Lineage (NCBI taxonomy): Eukaryota > Metazoa > Chordata > Actinopteri > Cypriniformes > Cyprinidae > Tor > Tor tambroides. Next base: position 25,303 of record JAFVLL020019386.1, read on the forward strand.
AAACAAAATCCGGGTTTAGAGTGTATAGGGACCAATTCTCACTATTAACTTGTTTATTAGCATGCCTATTATTAACATATTGGCTGTTTATTAGTACTTATAAAGCACATATTCTGCATGACCATATTCTACATCCCTAATCCTACTCAATAATTAGGAGATTAGCAAATTAGGAGTTTATTGAGGGAAAAGCTGTACAGTAGTTAATGGTTTGTTAATAGGGAGAATTGGAACTTAAAATAAAGTGTGACCAGAACTTTTAACATCCATGGAAGCTTTCCATTTCATTGCATTCTTTATAGTTGAAAAAGTTTCTTTAGATTTATTGTTCTTCGCACGAAGAGAAAAATGGTTCTTTTAAGAAATGTTTACTGAAAGGTTCTTTGAGGAACCCTAAATGGTTCTTCTAAGGAATTGGAAATTTAATTTTTATATGTAATTCTCCTGATTTGCATTCTGGACACAAGGCCATGTACAAAGCTTTAGGACTTACTCTTCATGCCCAGTTTGTTACCTCTGACATGGCATCATCAATTTGCTTGAGCTCTTCATAGTGATCACGGGAGTCCCTCAAAGGCTGAACCATGATCTCCTCAATCTGTGGAAAGAGCTGGACACAGACGAAGTGTCTCTATGTTACGTAACTTCAGGTTAAAGTTTCAGTTTACATTGTCAATCTGGTGTACAAACCTTCATGACGGTCTCAAACATTGGGATGAGGACGAATTTAATGAAGCCAATTTGTGCCGTTGGTTTGGTGACTTTATCACGATCCATAAATGGAGCCACAGGAAGACCTTCTGACTTTTCTCTGTCACTCTGCCAAAACAAACCAAAACGCAAGCTACAGCATACAGTCTGATCAAATCAAAACCTTCAAGTTCTACTGGAAATAATCAGAAAGTTGTATGTTAAATGAAAGAAATGAAATATTTAAGGTGTCCGTGCTAATTAAAAGAAAAACAAAAAATCATACTGACCCCAAACTTTTGAAGGGTAGTGTAAGCATATTGTGAAATAATAAAAGCATAATAAGCTTTTTTACCATATTCATTTTCAAAGCACTTGCACAAAGCTGCATGTATTGAGATACCTGCATGAAGTACTCCTCCAGGAGACAGTCCACCCATGGCTCTGCCACCTCAGTGGGTCTGACCTCATTGGAGATGTCACAACACTTGATCAACACCATCTTCAACTGTAAAGACACAGAATTGCTTATACAATACAAAGCCAACAAGCTTTTAGCATGCAATTTGAGTCATAGCAGGAAACACATACGCATTTAACATGCTCCTCATTGGTAAAGTCAAAGTTGTCCACTTTCTGTTTGAAGGAGTCCAGTATCTCTCCATGCCTGGCCATATCTGTCGCCAGGATAAGAGTTATGATCGCCTACAACAGACACAAAAAATACATCCAGGATCGTTTATGGCCAGCAGATTTTAACTATAATGTTGTGGGTCCATTTGGGGTCAGAACAACCTTTTCTTTGTTACAAAAAAATATAATAAATGCTGTTATTTTGAACTTTCTATTCATCAAAGAATCCTTCAACAATGTATCACAGTTTCCATAAAAACATTAGGCAGCAAAACTGTTTTTAAAATTAATAATACCAAATAATGTTTCTTAAGCAGGAAATCAGCATGTTAGAATGATTTCTAAAGGATCATGTGACACTGAAGAGTAATGATGATGAAAATTCAGTTTTGCCATCACAAGAATAAATTACATTTTAAAATACATTAAAATAGAAAAAGGTTCTTTTCAACTGTAGCAATATTTTACATTATTACTGTTTTTACTGTATTTTTGATCAATGACGTATCAAATAAGGCTGCCTTGGTGTGCATAAGAGACTTCTTTTAAAGGAGACCTATTATGCCTTTTTACAATATGTAATACAAGTCTCAGGTGTCCCCAGAATGTGTCTGTGAAGTTTCAGTTGAAAATACCCCACAGATCATTTATTCTATCATTTTGAAAATGCCTATTTTGAGTGCAAGCAGAAACAGGCTGTTTTCGTGCATGCCTCTTTAAATGCAAATGAGCTGCTGCTCCCTGCCTCCTTTTCCAGAATAAGACTGTGCTTTTACAGCTGGTACCTCAAATACTCTGTTAAAAACATCTGTTTGGTTTTCAGTATCATGTCTATCGTGCTGAAATGATGCTTTTTAAAACATAGTAGTTTAAACTTCTGATATACAGTTTTCTGAGCGCACACATCCGAAGCATGCGGACAAAAAGCGGCTGTCACATGGCATATAGGTTCTCTTTCATGTCTTATTGCACTTAAACAAATACAGACAAGTTTATGTTAAAAACACACATAAGTTACAAAAATAGTAGGTTATGTCTGTCAAGGTAAACAGCTGAAAGAAATGGTTTATATTAGAGCTGTGTGGCAGCAGCATAATATACAGTAAATAAATTAATAAATTTACATTTACATTTAGTCATTTTGCAGACGCTTTTATCCAAAGCGACTTACAATTGGGGAATACATAAAGCGATTCATCATAAAGAGGCAGACAGGAAGTGCTCATAATACCAAGTTTCAGGCATTGTTCAAAAATAATTACAAGCTAGAAAGGGAAGGAATAAGTAAAGCGAAAGTAGAAAGGGAAGGAATAAGTAAAGAGAAAGATTTTTATTTTATTTTTTTATATTAATTTTAGGATGAAGTCAAATAGTGTCGAAAGAGATGAGTTTTCAGCTGTCGCCTGAAAATTTTCAGGGGAATCAGCATTCCGGATTGGGGTGGGAAGATCGTTCCACCAGCCAGGAACAGTGAACGAAAAGAATCTGGAAAGTGATTTTGTGCCTCTCTGTGATGGTACCACGAGGCGTCGCTCACTAGCGGATCTCAGACTTCTGGACTGAATGTAGATTCGTAATAGTGAGTGGAAGTAGGCAGGTGCAGAGCCTGTGGTTGTTCGATATGCAAGCATCAATGTCTTGAACTTGATGCAAGCCTCAACCGGTAGCCAGTGCAGGGAGATAAAGAGATAAAGAGTGTAACATGGGCTCTACTGGGTTCGTTGAAGACCAGTCGTGCCGCTGCATTCTGAATCATTTGTAGAGGTTTGATTGTGCATGATGGAAGTCCAGCCAGAAGGGCATTGCAGTAGTCCAGCCTAGAAATGACAAGGGCCTGGACAAGAAGTTGTGCAGCATGCTCCGTTAAATTAATAAATCCACTGCTCTCTTGTCTCCTCTGAGGCTGGAACTCTAAACAGTGTTCTGTGCTCATTAGTGCAGCCAAAGAACAGTTAGCATGCTTTGCTCAAACTTTCACCATAGTGTAACATGTTTCATGCTATGAAAAAGCAACATCTGAGCAATACAGTGTTCCTCTGTGTAGAAACTGCAGCTGCAGCATGAAGTGTATGTATGGTGGATTGGAAGTACCTGTCGTATCTGTTTGAAGGAGTCAGGCTCCACGTTGGCGAATATGTTGCATTCAGGCATAGAGAGGATCTGGAAGGCCACAGCACAGTGATGGTTCTCCAGAGGAGAGATGTCATTATAACGCACAGCCAGCTCAGTGCGAGCATTAATCTGATACCTGATTACAGAAGGCAAACTTTTAGCAGTTCCTACTGTATAAATTCTAGATACATTCGCAAACTGCATATGATAACACAGTCAGTGCTGTCAGTGGTATTGTTCTCTGAGAGGGTGGGCATGTACGTGTTGTTGTATCCTGGGTGGTCCAAGTCATGACACACGGCTGCAGTCATCAAAATACACATGTCTGTCATAGTCAGCCTCTCCTAGGGAACAAAAGCAAATAGCATGTTGAGCTGACAAACGCACACAAGTATACTCTCTAAAAGACATGACCTCACCTGAAGGTTACACAGATTGATCATTCCATACATCATCTGGCTCACACAAAAGCAGTGGCGGAAGTTGTGGAAAGGGTTGTCACGGTAGTTTTCTTGAATTGCAAGCTAGAGACACAGCAGGTGAGTCTTAAAACCCAGTGCTCCAGTTAATTCAAAAATTAAATATGCAGGAAAGCACATCTTACCAGCCATCTTTTGAGAGTTATGGGGTTAATGTTGAACTCCTTAACCAGTCCAAGGTCATGATACATATACTCCAGACAGCTAAGCATCTGTTGACAGCATTCATTTAATTAATTAAACAAACGCAATTTACCAATTTACCACATGACCTGTGTGTCTGATAATAAAATTAATGCTGATAAATTTTACCAATAGAAATTAAAAATGAGATCTAATTCACATCACAATTTTTGTGCTAGAAAGCACCTTGGTGACCTGTGCTTAATTGTATTGAATATGCACTTTAAATCTTAAAAGCATATATTTTAAAAATGTACTTACAGGTAATATTAATGAAATAAAAAGCTAGATAAAGAGAGTACACTTTCATGACAGTGTTTCTTAACATACCTAAGCGTACTTTTAAAAAAATGGACTGATAATAATTCTAAATTAAAAGTTTTAATTGAAAGTATTTTTAAAACATTGTTTTAATAATTTTTTGTTGTGCTTTAAAGAAGTACACTTATTTTGATATGGCGACTAACATGCTAAAGCACACTTAAAGTATGTGACGATAATTTTGACGAAATGCTGTATTGTGACAAAAAGCTGTAGTGTGTTATGCAATATTATGTTTAAAGTTAATATAGTTTAAATGTACTAAATTGGGACTTCAGCATTACAAATGTGTAATTACAAATATACTTAAATACATGACAGAATAGGATAGAAATGATGATAGAAGTGATAGAATTACATAAAATATATTTTAGTTTACTATAAATGTGCTTGCTGGCAGTACACTTTAACCATATTTCAAAGACAATAGAAATAATTATGAAATTACATATAAAGCTGTACTTAAGTCCTACTTAAGTGGGTCAAAGCACTCACATTTAATATAAATTTAAAATATAATAATTTATTTGCAACTAACATGCCATTAAGTGTCCTTAAGTGCGATTAAGTGATTATTTAGTTGTCTGTCCTATTGGTTGATTTTTTTATTTATTTTTTTATTTTTTAAGAAAAACTGATACTTCAGTAAAACACAACTGTAATTTCCTGTCCTGGGAACTTCTACAAAAATAAAAACATGCACGTCTCAAGATATCGAACAGAAATGACAAACCTCATTATGTTCCCAATGCCATACATCAAAGGTAGGCTTTTTCAGAGCCTCTATGGTGTCCTGAGAAAGTGTGTACTGCACAAACACAAAACACAGCATCACATATGATTACAACAGCACTGCAATGATTTTGCAGTATGTAAGCCAAGAAACAAAAGAAGTTGGTATGTTTGTTTGTTTGTGTACTTATTTATTTTACCTTTGGGTAGCTTGGGACATCTCGCCTGGGAGACAGTTTCTTCCCATCATCAGTAAAGTTATATTTGCAATTGCAGTTCACTCTGGTTGCAAGATATAAACAATCAATTAACCAATTTCCTAATGGAATTACTGTTCAAAAATAAATAAAATAAAATAAATTAAATTAAATTAAATTAAATAGCTGTTCTTACCTCACTCCTCCTCTAGAGGTCATTTCATCCCTTAATTTCTTCAGATCATTTTTACACTTCTCAATTTCCACCACTTTAAGTCCCTCCACTGTAACGATACAAAGACTATTAGTTCACAGCATCAGGTGTGAGTTCTGACAAGCGTTAGCCCTCAGAGAATCACTCACGCTCCACTCTCTTCTCCAGCATGGCCAGTCTATTGGTCACTTCAGTCTTTAGCTCATTGATCCTGAAAGCTCTGAAACAAATATTACATTCATTACCATGCCCACACTGATCTGAATCAGAACATTTACTTTACAACAAACGCAGACACATTTTGACAGGATATGACACAATTTACCTGCTGAACTGTTCTGCCACCTGTGACAAGACGTTCTGGAACATGTCTTCCTTCTCTTTTGAGGGGAATAAAAATTGTTTATAGGGTATGTTACTGTCAGTTGTCTTATTTCTAATCTAGTTTTACTTAACACATGTAATAGCCATTGCCTTTGGCTAATTATATATAATTTAATGAGTACAATTTTTTCCATACCTCCTCCTTGGTTTGTGGAATGAGGCATAACTTTATATAAATTGCTTGAAACAAAGAAAGTATGTAAAACAATGAATGCTTCATTAAATTACAATGATATAATAATTATAATAATAACAGCAAATGGTATTATTACTATGTTGAATTCTTACTTTGGTGTGTTTGCAGGCATTGTGGGGTCAATAGATATCATTGCTCCTTCTGAGTCAATCAGAAGTATAGCCGTGTTTCTGAAGAAACATGGGCACAATAAATTCGAGACACTTTAGGGACGATAATATGCATTAAACACTTCATGTGAGAAGATACTGACCTGGCAATATTGGATGATGAACAAAGGAGCTCCTTAATATCACATGGGCTACAGTGGCAACTGAAAATCACCTAAAAACATGAGAGATCATAAACATTACATAATAACAAACTGAGAAAATTTCTTAATTAGATGAAGAAACAGAGCATTTTTTGCAAATAATTTACTAATCATCAGTCTTCTTATCAGTGAGGTGCTGAATACGTCATTATAACACTGCGACATAGTGAGCAGGGCTGAATTTGCCCTTGGAAGGTGTTACAGCTTGTTTGTCAAAGGCACCTGTCACCCACAATGACCCTCAATATATTTTTAAAACAAGTAGTTATCCTAAAAAGGGTGCCTGTCTTAAAATACATTAAATGACTACAGCCTTTAAGTGTAATTATATTAATATATATATATATATATATATATATATATATATATAAACTGTTGTCCCTATTATACAAGTAGTTACACTACTGGTCAACATTTTTTTTAAAGAAAATAAATTATACTAATTACAATACTAATACAATACAATACTAATTAATACAATGAGAATTCATCAAGGACAAATTAAATTGATCAAAAGTGACAGTAAAGACATTTAAAAGACAAAATATTTCTATTTCAAATAAATGCTGTTCTTTTGAACTTTTTATCTGAAGCTCAGAAACGTTATGCAGCAATTTTCAGCTGTTTTCATAATAATAAGAAAAATTTCTTGAGCAGCAAATCAGATTTCTGAATGATATTTTACACTGAAGACTGGAGTAATGGCTGCTGAAAATTCAGCTTTCATCACAGAAATAAATTACTTTTTATAATATATTCAAATAGCAAAATAAATGAATAAATAATAACTTGTCATGATATTTTTATTGTATCAAATAAATGCAGCTGTGGTGAGCATAAGAGACTTCTTGTGTTCAAAAACATTACAAATCTTACCAACCTCAAACTGTTGAATAGTACTGTATATACAAACAGAAAACACATCTTACAAACTTCATTCCACAGAGACTGTCTGTGGTTGCTCTAAAAAGTATTTGGACATTTTAGCCTTAAAGTATTAGATACAAAAATATCAAACCAATGGCATTTATCTTAATTAAATCCAGGGCAAGCATACTTTCAACCAGAAATCTCACAAAAAGTTTCATAATTTTTAAAAGATAAAACAGTGTTCAAAATTAAGACAAAATGTGCAGTGACAATTTCTGTTTGTCAAATTCACAAATAATGTGATGAACTTCTCCTGTGGTTACTCTGACACCTGTGTGAACTTTTAGAGAATAGCTTGAAGCTACTGCCAGACCAGTTTATTAAAAATTACTGTAAAAATGATTCCAAAAAGCTGAAGTTAGTTCAGAGAAGCTCTAGCATCATTCATTTACTAACCCATCCATGACATTCATACTTTCTTATGTGTGCCGCCAAATACTTTACTATACCAAACATACAGCTTTGATATTTGAAATCTTGTGACTCACCCTTTGCACCTTTCCATCCACATCCAGATAAATAGTTTTAGGGGCATAAGATGAAGAACTCGACCCCATGATGACCTCTGATATTGATGATGCTTTAGCAACAGATACACAATCGGTAGCTACCTCCTCAGGACCAACAAAGAACACTTCAAAACAAATAAAAACATTCAGTTTTACATTCAACTGCTGATTTCATAGGATGTAAAGTGGATCTATGGCACTAAAACAAGCATTTGTAGAATGATAATCGACAGCGCATAAATAAAACCTGTTGCCTTACCTCAGCATGTGCCATTAAATCTGGTGCAGCCGCTCACTCCGAGATGCTGATGGATACGAGGTGTTGGATGCGGTCGCTTCGGCAGGAGTCACACAGCTCTGCTCTTTAAGTAGGCTATCACTCACTCCCCTGCTCTCCAGCGTTGCCAAGGAACTGTTAGAGTAGAGAGCTGACTATGTACTCCATCTCATCTATTGCTTGGAGGCGACACACGTATCCATTACAACACTGTTCCTTTTCATGACACATGCAATATCTACCCAAACATACTCAATAAAGAAAGCTTGTATATGCTTGCTGTGTTGTTAACAATTTTCCTTACGCTTCATCAATTATGATTAGAAATTTTATTTACAATTATAGGACAATATGTGTATACATACACACACACACACACACACACACACACATGCATAATATATTATGCAAAGAGTATTTGGTATATTATAAACTGTAAATATAAATAGCTTATTTATAGATTAAAGTCACTGAAATTACAACAGGTTGTATGACGTGCATGTTTGACTGCACAATATCAATCTTTGATCTGAACACTATTAGAGAGAACATGCAGGATCATTTCATATTTTCAGGATAATTTCTCACAGACTACATCAAATCTGTCTGCTGTAGTGTCATTTTTTTGCCATAAGAAATTAAAAAAGTATAACCAGGGCTAGTTGTCACAAGAGCTGTCTTTGTAAAAGTATTAGTAAAAATGCTCTAGTAGCATTTTTGTATGTGAGGTTTTTATTCCTGTGGTGGCAAAGTTTAAATTTTAGCACCAGTCTTCGCTGTCACATGATCCTTTAGTATTCATTTTATTATTCTGATTTGGTGCTGAAGAAACATCCAACTGCACTGCTTCTTTTTTTTTTTTTGAAATAAAAATATTTTGTGACATTATGTGTCCTTATTGTCATGTTTAATTAATGTGTCCTTGCTAAAATAAATATAATTAAAAAAAAAAAAAACTAACCACAAACTTTTAAATGGTATTGTAGATTTTAATCAAAGAGGATAATTTTCATAAATGTCAGGTTAGCGCAAACTGTTATAATTAATAAATCCATTAATTACACAATAGATTACAATTTCTGTTGTCCAAAGCAATGGTGTTATACTCGTTATATCTTGTACATGTTTACTGTTTAATTAATTGTTTTTCAGTGTTTCATATGTTTTACTGTTAAAAACTTGTTGTATTGTAACAACTTGCCCCATATAGTATGACATGACCTGAACAATACAAATTAATACAGTAACATTATTAATCACAACTGAATATTAAAAAAAAAAAAAAAGCTTTTAAACTAATGTAAGGGAGCTGTGTGTTCAAGAATCATTAAAGTCTCCAGAAACAATTTATCACAGAGCATTATTCTGCAGATATGACAGTTTCTCATTTTGACAGAAACATAGTATCTATACCCTAAAACTAGAAACCAGCTACCAGTAACATGCGTCCATACATACGAAGCCTCAGAGGATAAAGCTGAGAGGTTCTCTTGGGATGCTTGGAGCTACCTGGTATTTTAATGAAGTTGATAGTGATTACGTGTGTATGCACATGAATATGACCTCAACATCTACTGAAATACATATTCAGGCTCACAGCTAGCCAGGCCAATATCAAACAGGAAATGTACTTGAACAGAAAACGCACAAATGATCACACAGACACCACACAGATAAAAGGACAAAGCACCGATGGCATATTTTAATGCTAGAAAAAAAAGGTACATTTGTATTGAGCAGTCACTAAAAACATCCTGTATTAAAATGAAGAAGCTTAATGATCCTCTTGCGTTTGTCCCGCTCAGGCCACGTGTGGACGAGGGTGTGTAACTCTCCTCCTCCTTCACTGCAGCAGCTGAGCTTTGTTTCATTATCAGTATAAAAGGATGAAAGTCTCATGTTACAATTTTCATATAAAATAACCCTTGGGCATAAAAAGGCTCGGTGTGTTGCTTCAATCCGTGGTCCCTTTTTGTTGTTATGCTGCAGGTAATTTTCCGATCTCTTTGAACCTGAAAGAAAAGAGCAGATGAAACCACTGCAAACACATGGTGCAAAATTAAACGCTTCCCTTTAAATCAGATTCTATCAGTGTGTAAAAAAAAAAAAAACACAAACAAGACCAAATAATTACTGCCTGCTCATTTGACAAATGTCAAAAGCGGATACTGGAGACCATTAGTGTAATGAATGCATTTAAATATAATAAAAGACCACCAAAATGGCTTAGCGCAAACCAATTTTTCTTTCAATTGATAATTCATAACCAGATTTTATTCACGCCAAAAATTGACTGATAATTATAAGGGTATCACAGGCTTAATGATATTGCACTTGGTGCCGCCCACATCATTTTCCACCTCGACACACAGATATCTGCCAGTCATTTGGGAACACAGTGAAAACGAACAAATCCCGAGGCGGGTCACAGCCTCTTAGAGTAATTATGATTGCCTTGCAACCACTAAAAATATCCTCCACTGAATCATATTGAAGGCAAGAAGGCCCAATTAATTGAAGTACAGCGTCTCTTTGATCATGACATTTTTGGCAGCCACTAATATCATGTACATGTAACGGCAATCAGCCCAAGCAGCATCATTCAGCATATTTAAAGGCCACTAGCTAAAAATAGGTCAAAAATAAACCTTAATAAAGTCATCTGCCAATAACGTCACAACATGGAAAATTTAGCCACCTAAAAACAATACATATAGTACCAGTCAAAAGTTTGGAATAATTACAATTTTCTTTTTAAAATGAATCATAAAGTCTCTTATGCTCACAGTGATAACTGTAATATTGTGAATTATTACTACAATTATCTATTTTAATACACTTTAAAATATAATTTATTTATGTGATGTCAAAACTAAATTATCAGCACCATTACTCCAGTCTTCAGTGTCACATGATCCTTCAGAAATTATTATAATATACTGATTTGCTGCTCACTTATCAACTATTAGTTACAATATTATATTATCAATGGTGATGTTTCCTGTGACAAGTCTTGGTTAGTCTAATGCAGTGCACATAGAATTTTTTATTTTTTTAATAAATAAAAAGAAAACAAGTGGATAAAATAGAAAAGAATAGACAATGCTAGTGTTAGAGGGTAAATTTTTTTTAATAAAATGAAAAGTCGAAATAATAGAAAAAGAATAGAGAACGCTAGTGTTAGAGGGTCATTTTTTATAATAAATAAATAGAAAACAAGTAGATAGAATAGAAAAAGAATAGAGAACGCTATAGTGGGTCAGTTTTTTTTAAATAAAAAGAATACAAGTAGTTAGAATAAAAATAGAATAGAGAGTGTTTTTAAATAAATAAAAAGAAAACAAGATAAGATAGATGAAATAGAAATAGAAATAGAAGAGAGTGCTAATGTCAGAGTAACACTACAAAATGTCTTTACTGTCACTTCAATTCATTAATATACTATATCCTGGTTGAATAAAAGTGTTAATTTACGATTTCTTTTTCTTTCATTTCTTTATTTACTATCCCAAACTATTGAATGGTAGTGTAACATTGTTTTCCAAACATATTAAGCATCAAAAGTCATTTTCAACATTAATAATAATAGTAAATATTTCTTGAGCATCAAATCAGCCTATTAGAATGATTTCTGAAGGGTTATGCGACACTGAAGACTGGAGTAATGATGCTGAAAATTCAGCTTTGATCACAGGAATAAATTATGTTCTAAAATATATTCAAATAGAGAAGGGTTATTTTAAATTGTAATAATATTACACAATATTATTGTTTTTACTGTATTATTCATCAAAAAATACAGCCTTGGTGAGAATTAAGAGTCATTTTTCAAGCACATAAAACTAAATAAATAAATACTCTTCCATATTCCAAACCTTTGACCAGAAGTGTATATAGTGTATTTATATTAATGTTTTTATGACTGTCTTACATATTTCTCCATGAATGCAAAGAACAAGATTTACTCTCTTATCCTTGCAGTGTATCCGCACCATCCTCTGACCTCCTTATACACGAGCCTGGACAACAGCTACACAAACAAGAACAAGAGGAGTGTAACAACAGAAAATTACATATTGGATAATATTATAAATAGTAATGGAATCAACAATATTAACAATAAAAATAATAATACACATCAGCTTTAGTCTCACCAGACAGGCCAGCACATCAGCAGCAATGAGCATATAGAAAACATTATTCCACCCGGTGGGAGAGATCAGACCAGCCAACAGAGGCCCAACAGCGGCACCTAGAGGACATTAAACACATTACACAAATGTGACAGCCATCACAGGACAGTGTGAAGTTTTCAAAACAAACACTGGTTTCTGAATGTTACATTTCTGTTTACATTTAAATTTACTGTCAATAAACTTTTAAAAACATTGCTCCATTTGGAAATGTAATATTCACTCACAGATTATAAAATTGACTTTATTAGGTCAGTTTTAAGCTCAAGAAAAAAAAAAAAAAAGCCACATTCCCCACATACCTATTGATCCAGTGCCGTCAATAATGGCGGTCACAGTGGACAGTGCTCTAGAGTTCCCTCTCAGGCACTCATGGGTTCCCTAAAAGATCAAAAAACATTATGAAATACACAACACAAAATGCTTGTTGCATTACAAAATAGTTTATTGATAAGCTATTGACAGCAGGACTTGTAGGCTGGTGCTGGTGTATCTATTTTGAATCTTTTTTTTAAGACTTTACAAATGTCCATGTGAAGAGCACATGGAGGAAAGGTGCCCAGCACTTACTAGATCAGCTGATACAGCAGTGGAGATGAGGGCGTTGGGTCCATTCACGAGAGCACCACACCACAGCAACATGCCTGCAGGTCAGAAAAGGGCAGAGGAGATAAAGACCAAAAAAAAAAAAAAAAATTTCTGTTGTCAATACAGAACCTTATTTGATAATTCACAATCTCATCTGATCCCCTTACACTCAACATTATAAAATAATACTTTATGTACTATTGTAGCCAGGCTAGACTATTATGATGTTTCAAAGGCAAACTTAAGATTTAAAGATTTATTTTACTAAAATTATGTATTCATTCAGGCTGAAAGGTATCCAAAAACTGATTTAATCAGCTTTTGAAAAAAAGTGTATCTGACAAAACAAAAAAGCCAGGTACTTCATACTCACCAATGGTGGTTGGCAAGCCGTTCTGCCCGATCTTATTGTACAGGTACAGCTCGAGACAGAAAAGCAAACATGAATAAGCAGCAGATCTCGAAGGAAAGGGAAACCCGTCCATGTGTTTACACGAGTTCACAGGTAAACTACACAAGATTACAGATGTCTGTAAAAACTTTTAGCAAACTTCAAGATTTACTGACAACACTTCAGATTCTGTAGCTGTGCAAAACTACCCTTACACAAAGAAAATATATTTCCTAATATATGAATGATCAATATATTAAATGACATAACTGTATATTAGAAATTATACAATTGTACAATATATATATATATATATATATATATACAGTGTTGGGGAAAGTTACTTTTAAAAGTAATGCATTACAATATTGCGTTACTCCCTAAAAAAGTAACTAATTACGTTACTTAGTTACTTTTTATGGAAAGTAATGCGTTACATTACTTTTGCGTTACTTTTTAAATATGAGCAGGGCTTGATTGTTTTTAATATAAGAAGTTCTAATGTAAAAGCCCTTTCACACCAAAAAGTGTAATGAATAAACCTCAGGCTGAAGGAAAAGTAAATTCACGTCTGTAGAGTAGAACGCACGAGAAGAACGTTCAACACTCTTCAGCAATAAAAAAAAAGAAGCACGATTGTTAGTTTATCTAAAGTCATTTTTGCTTATTAGTATGGTTGAACTGGATCATCAAAGGTCAGCAGCAAAGACATTGGTTAATAAAATGGGATTAGATACATTTGTGTTGTTTAACATTTAATTATTGCAGGTTTGCGTCATATTCTGAGTTTGCATTTCACTGTTTTAATTCATTTTGATGAATACTAAATCTGTTTTTTTACGAGTGGGATGAATTAATGCACGTTCACGTGTAGTCTAGAACTACAGTAACAGCATGTTCACTGGTGATGCGCAGATGGCGGTTGTATTATATTATACTGTTTCAGCTATTAAAATTTGTTCGGTTTTGTATGTAATGGCAAAGTGATTCGTTTCGGGTTTTTTTTTCATTAAGTTAATTTAGAAAAACGTTTGGAGCATTTTTTTTGTTCGTTAAGTTTTTTTTTTTCTTTCTTAAAGTAGGCTAACGACCAAGCGGCCAGTGGCGGACCGCAGGCTGATCATTATGTTTGATCAGTTTAGCCTTCTCAAATCATCACGACTTGCCTAAAATCAAATCTAGATATACTAAAACAGTTCAAGCATATAACAATGTTTAAACATTTAAACCTAGATAAATGTGCGCTGCATCCTAGTTTGTGCAGAGAGCAGAAGCTAAAGCGCAGGACATGGAGACATCAGCGCAATCAATTGGATTTTTTTCAGTGGAAACAACTTACGCCGTAATTTTTGCTCATAAAGGTGAGAGTAATACATCATTCGGAACTGTAAAGTGTTTACTTTTATTTGTGTGCACTCACAATATCAACAAAACTTTTTATAAAATATACAGTATAAAATAATTTTATAAAATAAACAATGATGCACCGTCTCGTCTTGAACAGGAGTTCACAAAAATGAACCGAAAGTCAACGAATACATGCCTCACAGACATCATAAATATATCTATAGAAAGCTTTAAATGACTACTTAACGAAATAAATCAAATCGAAAACAAAAACTCTTTCATTATACTCCGTGAAGATGCACTTCTCTCTAAAGGCGCGTCTAATGAGGAGATGGCGAGTCAGGATCATCATCTTCATCTTTGCGACACTGACACAGAAAACACTAGTTTATTAATAAATAATTCAAATATCTCCTTACTATTTCCACCCGATATACATATCTATGGGTATAAACACAAGTATTGACTTGACTAGAGCGACCGTGATCAGCTCCGGTGGCCGCGTCGGAGCCGTAATGCGCGGCAGACGTGATGCGTAGATCAGCTCTCACATCACTGAATCTGCTGTTAAAAATGAACCATCCATTCATCACATCATCATGCAAAACTAAGAATTAGGCTAATTAGAATCATTGTAATGTGACGATCGGGTGCGGGTCGGGTCGGTTGTCTAAATCAGAGAAAAATATAGGCCTAGGTGCGGGTGGGTGGCGGGCGGATAATTTATTTGAAGCAGCGGATTCGGGTGATGTTTGAGCTCATCCGCGCATCTCTAATGTTCACACAGCGCTCTGTCAGTCAATAAATGGAAAAAAAAGTAACTGGCGTTACTTTTTTGAAAAAGTAACTCAGATATTTTCTTGTAAATTAAAAAAGTAATGCGTTACTTTACTAGTTACTTGAAAAAAGTAATATTATTACGTAACGCGCGTTACTTGTAATGCGTTACCCCCAACACTGTATATATATATATATATATATATATGTGTGCATGTGTGTGTGTGTGTGTGAATATACATTCACATTTATATGGGAGCATCTATGTGCAATAGTCAATAAAAGATCAAATATTATGAATATTAGATTTATATTTGTCTTCATTTTTTAAATATATTTGTATCAATATATAGCCACATATTGTCAATGCATATATTGCTGTATGTTGAAAAATATAAGCTCTAGTTTCCAATATATGGAAATCTATTATGTAATATATCACATTATATTTTGCAGTATATTCCCATATATTTTTGTTCCGTAAGTGTAGCCACTTTATTTTTCTTTTTTTTTTTTGCTCAGGTGAATAGTACTCTAGGAAGCACATCTGTTACAACAAACATTTGGTGCCACTGGAGCATAAGCATTGCACATTAAAACAGGAAGGAAGGAAGGAACAAACGAAGGAGTGAAAGACTCACCATAGGAGCAGCAATGATCAACATGGCACAGCAAGTAGTGGCTCTGCCTCCACTGTAGTCAGATATCAACCCAGCCAGAATGCCACCTGACACAGAAAAAAAAACCTTATAGCACCACCATTCTCAAGAATCACACTTAGATATTTCTTATTCCTATTAATAATTTAAATACCACATGCTCACCTACAATTCCTCCAACATCAAACAGCGTAGACAGGTCCCCAGCTTCTTTAGGATCAAAATGAGCTAGAAGAGGGCAGACCCAGTGATTTTTTTGACAGGAAATTTTTTGACAGTTCATTTGGCCCTAAGAGCCAAGTGAATATGAAAGAATCTGATGAAGGATTCTTACCAACATTAGCAATGTATAAAGGAAGCCAGTAGAGGAAGGTGTAGTTGACCAGCTTGGCAAAAAGGAAACACAAGGAGAACTCCACCACACCCTGCAGGATGAAAACAACACGATTTGCAACAATAACACTATGATATTTACTCCTGTCATAGCAACAACTAAGGATGACTTGATATCAGCTGTAACAGTCATGGACTGTTAGTTGTGTTTTTCCCTGTTCCTGATCTCCTGTCTTTTGTTCCTTTGACCTAGTTTTCCTGAGTTGCTCTGATTATTTCTTTCAGTTCACCTGAGTCTTGTTAATTAAGTTATTAGTCCCTCTCTTGCTTTTGTATAAGTTCTCCCCATTTCTGTTCCATCCTCTTTGGTTATTGATTGATTCTATTGTGTTGTGTTACCCCAGCTCCTGGATTCCTTGTGTTCTTTGTGGATTTATTATTGAAAGACTATTTTGAGATTTTCTCCTGTGTTTTGTGCTTAGTATACTGAACCAGCATGTTACAGAAACTTGCCCAAAGGTGAAGTTTTGCAGCTTTTTTTCCCTTGCCTTTTGTTTTTCCCCAGGTGGATATTCCTGTCGGCCAGCTCCTCTGTATGGAGCAAGGAGATCACTCCCTCAAGAACCACATGAGAGACTTCATAGAACCGGGTAATCTCACCACCTTCGCACCACCAACCGGAGAGGTTGTTTTCAGTTCCCCTGAACCTCCAGAATCTCCTATGTCTCCTGAGTCTCCACCGGTTCCGTCCAGCTCTCCTATGTCTCCTAAGCTCCCTGTGACTCTTAAGCTCCCACCCATCTCCCTCTCCCGCTTCCTCTTATGCTAGCCAGTTCCTCAGCCCTCTGTCCGCTGGTGCCTGTCAGTCCCTCAGCTCACCCTCAATCAGTGCTATCTGGGTGCTCTGATGTGCCTCTTGACTTCCAGTCTCCAACTCCACCTAGGCGTGAGGATCTCCTGTCTCCGCCTCCAGTCTTCGAGTCCTAGACTCCACGTTGGTCCTTCGACCTATTGGCTCCACCTTGGCTCCTAGCTCCCTCGTCTCCATCGTGGCCCGTCAGTCCACCAGCTCCGCCGGGCTCCCTCGTCCCTCTAGCTCTGCCTTGGTCAGTCACCGACCATCCGCCGCCTCGGAACTCCACTCCTCCAGCTTTGGCTCCAACTGGGTCTCCACTTCCAGCGGCTCTGTCCATCACTCATCCCCAGGGTATCGTCTGCCAGTCCTCCACCATGGTTCCTCCCTCCCTCTACTCCGGCCTGGGGCCTTGTCCTGGCTGGTCTCTTGACCAACATCTGGCTCCTCCCACCTTCTACTCCCCCATGGACTCTCTTGGACTCTTTTTGTTTCTGCCTTTTTCCTGTTCCACGCCCTCCCTCCCTCCCTCCCTCCCTCCCTCCCTCCCTCAGTTAGACTTCTGTAGGTGCGAGGACGTGCCTTCCGGGAGGGGAACTGTAACAGTCATGGACTCTTAGATGTGTTTTTCCCTGTTCCTTATCTGCTGTCTTTTGTTCCTTTTGACCTAGATTTCCTGAGTTGCCTTGATCCGTTCATTCGGTTCATCTGAGTCTTGTTAATTAAGTTATTAGTCCCTCTCTTGCGTTTGTATAAGTTCTCCCCATTTCGGTTCAGTCCTCGCCAGTTATTGTTTGATTCTATTGTGTTGTGCTACCCCAGCTCCTGGATTCCTTGGTGTTCTTTGTGGATTTATTACTACTTTGGGATTTTCTCCTGCATTGTGCGCTTAGTATACTGCACCAGCACGTTACATCAGCACATATTCAATGACTCGGATCGAATCTGGGGCATAAAAAACCTGATCAGGACATCCCTAGCAACAAATGGAATGGAAGCATATGTGTAGCTAAATTCAATTTGAAATGTAATATGCAAAATGGCGATGTATTTCTTTATTTAAATGAACATTTTCACATTCATATGTGCAACATTTAGTGCAAAATGAAAATTCAATTATATCATTTAAATTTGCCATTTTCTACACTAGTTTTAATATGCAAATAAAAAACATATTTTAAAGCTTTATAAGTTGCAAAATTAAAATGTATTACCCAAATTGATTAGATATGTTTAACATGTCCAAGCAAAAACTGTAGCAAAATCATTTAAATGCTGTTTTTCCTAAAAGCATTTGGACTTAGGGGTAGGACACTTGGGATTGCATTTTCATTGCGAGACCACGGGATAATTGTAGCAAAATGCAATGAGAGTTTCAAAATGCATTCTGAGCCAAAGGTGCAGCAAAAGGGTAGCAAAACGGTGATTTAAATGTCTTTTATTTTTCTTAAATGCATTGACACTTACATATATGACGTTTCAATTGCATTTTCATTAAATACCCCACGATGAATATAGTTTAAGTCATTGTGGATTTGAAAATGCATTCCGAGCCGAGCACGCCCCCTAGCTGTCAATCATCACATCAAGGCAGGGCTCGGCAACAGGACGCATGATAGGACAATATTCACCATTAACCAAACGCTTTTCACCTGCCTCAACATCTCTCAATGTTTATGAATGAATGAAGTATTTATATAGCGCTTTATTGTGTATTGCCGTACACCCAAAGCGCTTTACAATCATGTGGGTGGTCTCTTCTCAACCACCACCAGTGTGCAGCATCCACTTGGATGATGCGACGGCAGCCATAGGACAACGGCGCCAGTACGCTCACCACACACCAGCTACAGGTGGAGAGGAGAGAGAGTCATAGAGCCAATCAAGTGGATGGGGATTATTAGGAGGCCATGATAGACGGAGCCAGTGGAGGAATTTGTAGGACACCAGGGTTACACCCCTACTCTGTGGGATTTTAGTGACCACAGAGGAGTCAGGTTCTGGTTTAATGTCTCATCCGAAATACGGTGCTTTTTAAAAGTATGGTGTCCCGTCACTAGGGCGATGAGACCCACAGACCACAGGGTGAGCACCCCCTGCTGGCCTCACTAACACCTTCTAGCAGCTGCCTACTTTTCCCAGGAGGTCTCCCATCCAGGTACTGACCAGGCTCAACCCTGCTTAGCTTCAGTGGGCAACCAGTCTTGGGCTGAGGGCTTGGGCCAAGTTTACATTCGGCTTGATGCACATAAGCAAACAGACAGTGCTATACACTTATTTACTACCTTACCTTATATTTTATTACTCTTTTATTTTTAACCTGTAAAATAGCGCGTGTTCCGTGGCACCTGAACAGGGACGTGCGGGGATTTGGGAGCGACCGTGAGAGCCTAACCCTTTTTCAAGGTATTCAAAAGTGCCCCTCTCAGACAAATATCAATGATATTGTGGTCAATAAAACAAAATGCATTTGAATTCTAATTAACATGACAATGTATACAAAACATAAGTAATCGCTCAAAAGTCGGAAAATTCCTGTTTATTTTTACATATAGTCAAATCTGAGGCGTTGCTATGGGTTGCATGCTGACTGATATTCCACAGTATGTTCAGAACCCATACACTCTCAAGCCATATGTGACCCTGGACCACAAAACCAGTCTTAAGTCACTGGGGTATATTTGTAGCAATAGCCAAAAATACATTGTATGGGTCAAAATGATCCATTTTTCTTTTATGCCAAAAATCATTAGGATATTAAGTAAAGATCATGTTCCATGAAGATATTTTTGTAAA
The DNA here is from genome assembly GCA_021397915.2 of Tor tambroides. Taxonomy (NCBI): domain Eukaryota; kingdom Metazoa; phylum Chordata; class Actinopteri; order Cypriniformes; family Cyprinidae; genus Tor; species Tor tambroides. The sequence goes on from JAFVLL020019386.1 coordinate 45,410, forward strand.
TTTCCTACCGAAAATATATCAAAACTTAATTTTTGATTAGTAATATGCATTGCTAAGAACTAAATTTGCACAAATTTAAAGGTGATTTTCTCAGTATTCTGATTTTTTTACACCCTCAGATTCCAGATTTTCAAATAGCTGTATCTCGGCCAAATATTGTCCTATCCTAACAAAATATACATCAATGGAAAGCTTATTTATTCAGCTTTCAGGTGATGTATAAATCTCAGTTTCGAAAAATTGACACTTATGACTGGTTTTGTTGTCCCTGGTAGAGGTCTGCATGGGACTGTTTTTTAAGTCCCGCTCCCGCCCGCTCCCGCGAGGGTGTATCCACACCACCCGTTCTAAATATATTCACTCTTTGTTCACCCACTTTATCCGCTTTCAGCCAATTTTCTTCCCGACCCGGCCGCTCCTTCATTAGATCTCGTTTTCAGAATCACAAATTTAAATTTCCTCTACTGAAAGAAAGGAGTGAGTAGCATAACAAATAAAAGTTTATTCTGCACAAAATAGTATTTGTTGTGCATTTTATTTCTGTTGTCAGAGTCTTTTTATTGACGGCAAAATGTTAAGCAATTTTGTCTTAAGACTACACAAAATTAAGTTTAACATTTAACTGCCAACTTACAGTAGGAAAAAGTGTCACAGAGAAAATAGTAACATGAAATTATTCTTTATTTTTATTCGTCTTGTCAGGATACAATTCGTTTAACCATTACAACACAATACGAACAAGTGTCGCAGAGGGGGAAAAAAAGTAGGGTGTACAAAAATGGCCTATTATAATTTTATTCGTTTTGTCAAAATACTAAATTCGTTTAACATCTTGCTGTAAACACATAGCCTAGGAAAAGTGTCGCAGAAGAAAAATAAATAAATAAATTCGACATGTGTCATTGAAATTTATAGGCTAAGCAAAATATAAACAAAACAGAGTTGAACGTTCTTCAAGGACAGCGCATTCACACTTTGCTCCATCTTTATTCTGCTCTGTCACTCATCGACAACGTGCGCCTGTTCTGTCTGCGGGCCGTATATTCACCACCGGTACAGCCTGCTCTGAGGACCGTTATGCACATGCTGCGCACAGACCCCGCAAATAAAACTAAGCGTGCAGCACGTGCATAACAGTCGAGTGCAGGCTGTACCGGTGCTTAAATAATGCACAGATATACAGTTCTGAAATGACGTCGGAACGGGATATTGTTAGACCGCCCGCTCACGTTCAAATTGCACCAGAGTTACCGACCGCTGCCGCCTTTTATTCGGGAATTTAATCCCGCGTCGCAAGAAATCTGGTCGGTTTCCGCGGGACAGCCGCGGGAATGCAGACCTCTAGTCGCTGGTCACATATATGGTTCTTTTAGTGAGTGGGTCGATGGAAAGAAAAAAAAATAAACCAAACAATATTTTAAACTTTTTTTCATCAATAATCAAAGTTACCGTATCGATTTAATTAAAAATCCATATATTATATATTTTAGAATATTAAGCTACATAATTCATCAATGCCCGTTTGTCATGTACACCAACCAATCATGATCTGGCTCAAGTTCAAATTTCATTGGACAATAATGTGAAGTGGAGCAGTCATTTTCTGTTCTTATTCATAAATCGGTAGAAAATGACATGGGACAGACGAGCTTATTTGTGGAGCGATCTGGATCTGCGGTTTGTCTCATTTTATAAATCAAATTACATCGCTGAGAAAATAGATGCTGAATGACTACAAAAGCACTGCACAAAACAAAAGTCGCAATAATGGTAATCAGTAGGCTATTCAATTCACTCATATTTATGTATGATATCCTACACCGTTTACTATTTGATGAAACTCTCATAGTTAATGAAGCCCAAGTGCCACCTACAGGCCTATTATGTGAAGTGTAGGCTGGCGAAATGGTGACGTGAAAGGACTTTATTATATTACCATTTCTGATAATTATGCAGCATTATGAAAGTGTCTTATGCTCATCAAGCCTGCATTTATTTGATCAAAAATACAGAAAAACTGTAATATTGTGAAATATTACAATAAAAAAAAAAGTTTGTTTTTTTTATTTTAATATACTTTAAAATAGCATTTATTTCTGTGATTCAAAGCTGAATTTTCAGCATCATTACTCCAGTCTTCAATGGATGATCCTTCAGAAATCATTCTAATATGCTGATTTATTATCAATGTTGGAAACAGTTGTGCTGCTTAATTTTTTGCTTTTTATTTTTATTTTATTTATTTATTTTGGAACCTGTGATAGGTTCATTGATAAATAAAATTTTAAAAGAATTTATTCAAAATAGAGATGTTTTCTAACAATATCGACCTTTACTATCACTGTTTCTATCAATTTACGAAATCCTTGATGAATAAAAACTAATTTCTTAAAAAAAATAAAATAAAAAAAAACACGGACCGCAAGCTTGAACGGTACAGTATATTGTTACAAAAGTTATATTTTAAATAAATGCTGTTCTTATTTAACTTTTTATTCATCAAAGAATCCTGAAAAAGTATGACTGGTTTCCAACATTGTTCATAAATCAGGATTGCATAAAATGTATTTTAAAGTATATTCAAATTTTGTGACTTATTGCAAAAATATAAAATAGTAATGTATCCAAACTTTTGACCTTTATATTTTTTTTCCACATTGGCCTTTTTTTTTTTTTTTACATTTGAACGCCTGCCCCTGAGGAACTCTCTGCACGTCCCTGTTCAGGTGCAACGGAACACGCGCTATTTTATGGATTAAAAATAAAAGAGTAATTAAAATATAAGGTAAGGTAGTAAATAAGTGTAGAATAGCACTGTCTGTTTGCTTATGTGCATCAATCTGAGTGTAAACAGTGAGAGATGTTGAGGCAGGTGAAAAGCGTTTAGTTGTGGTGAATATTGTCCTATCATCGTCCTGTTGCCGGAGCCCCACCTTGATGTGATGATTGACAGCTAGGGCGTGCTTTCGACTTGGAATAGCTCAAATCACAATGACTTAAACTATAACATCGCATTAAATTATTTAATGAAAATGTAATTGAAACGTCATATATGTAACTGTCAATGCATTTAAGAAAAATAAAAGACATTTAAATCACCGTTTTGCTACCCTTTTGCTGCACCTTTGGCTCAGAATGCATTTTGAAACTCTCATTGCATTTTGCTACAATTATCCCGTGGTCTCGTGATGAAAATGCAATCTCAAGTGTCCTACCCCTAAATCTAAATGCACTTAGGAAAAACAGCATTTAAATGATAATTTTGCTACAGTTTTTGCTTGGACATGTTAAACATATCTAATCAATTTGGGTAATACATTTTAATTTTAATTTTGCAACTTATAAAGCTTTAAAATTTGTTTTTTATTTGCATATTAAAACTAGTGTAGATTTAAATGATATAATTGAATTTTCATTTTCATTTTGCACTAAATGTTGCACATATGAATGTGAAAATGTAAATTTAAATACAGTAATACATTGCCATTTTACATATTGCATTGCCATTTTGCATATTACATTTCAAATTGAATTTAGCTACACATATGCTTCCATAAAAATGAATGTAAATGTTAATGTTCTCTATCAACTTGTACACTTGCAACCAAAATATTGCCTAATTTCTAACATTACTCATTAGGATGAATTGCTTATTTTGTAGAATTCCTCATATAAGTCACTTCGCATAAAGAAGCAAATGCTAAATAAATAAATGTAAATAAAAAAAATGTCTAAATGTCAGTATTATGGTTAAAGACCTAATGTTTTAAGGAAAAAAAATTAGGTTGAGAAAGCAAAAACATGATTTTTGATCCAAGAACAGCAGACACTTCACAAGATTGGTTCGTCTTTTAGTCTCTTAAAAATAACACCTTACATTCGCTGACTAACAGCTGTGGGTGTAAAACTGAGAAAAACAGGTCACTCACAGGAATCCTGAGCGCTCCACAGAAGCTGATGGCTTCTGTGTGATCCTCCACTGGCTCCACGGCTGTGGAGGTGTTAGTGCTGAAGATCTCCTCATTACTGAATGAGTTCCTCAGTAGAGGCTCCTGCTCCACACTCTCCTAAACACATTAAACAGCCTGTTAGTGTAGATAAATGAAGGTAAAACTGTGTCTGTTAAAGGAAAAACATTAAGTGACAGTACTTTAAGTACTGTTCAGATATTTTTGGCCATTCACTACAGAGTTGTGAACTACAGGTGCACAGTATGACAATGTTACATTCGTTGGCTCAATTCTCTTGTTGCAAATAAGAGACCAAATGTATTGCAAATATTTCAATTTGGCAAAATTTTTTACTGATTGTAACCAAAAGGCAGTAAATGAGTGTTAGCAAGCTTTTTCACAATTTAATTTAGGGAAAGGGAAGTGGTGTGTGGCCAAGTATGGTGACCCATACTTGGAATTTGTCCTCTGCATTTAACCCATCCAAGTGCATGTGAACATACGCCCAGAGCAGTGGGCAGCCAATGCTGCAGCGCCCGGGGAGCAGTTGGGGGTTTGGTGCCTTGCTCAAGGGTCTCACCTCAGTCGTGGTATTGAGGGTGGAGAGAGCACTGGTTATTCACTCCCCCCAACCTACAATCCCTGCCGGACCTGAGCCTCAAACCCACACCCTTTGGGTTACAAGTCCGACTCTCTACCCATTAGGCCACGACTGCCCCCACTATAATTTGCATATAATGCCAAAATAATTAAACTGCAACATAATCAATCTGTGTTTGAATGCAACTTCGGTGCTCATGGAAATCACAGAAACACAAAACAAATGGGAGGGGAGCACTGCTGTTTTGCTGGTTATTCAAGTATTGAGTGTATGTAATGGTATTGTAACATGCAGGTAATGGAGTCAACCTGCTAAAAAATTTTGCATATTTTATTAAATTGTAAGTGAACTCACATGGTGTTGAGGTGGAGTACAGTTCACATCTTCAGGTTCTGTAAAAGATAAACAATGTTGTGGTTTTGGTAGCACATTTTTTTCTGCAAAAGGATTCTTGGGTTTGTTGAAAATCTCTTCTAATCTATCTATCTATCTATCTATCTATCTATCTATCCATCCTTACTTGGTTTGTGTTGTCTTTATTTATATAGTTTCCATTACAAAATAGTAACTATCAGAAGTAGTTAGGATAAAAAAAAAACTAGGCTGAAGTAATGGCAAATGTATGTGCATGCAATTTAGTTCCACAATCTTTATTTTTGTTCTGTTCTTGTCTTTGTAAACATCCCACATGCATAAAAAAGCTAATTCCCCTCCAATCTAAGGTGAGACTTACTTTCGACCAGGAACAAAAAGCAGATGACTCCAGCAGCAGCGATGATGATACCAGGCACAATGAATGACAGGCCCCAGGCGGACGACACATAGACCCCAGCAATGAGGGAGCCCAGAATGTTTCCTACTGAAGCATGAGAATTCCAGATCCCCATGATGAATCCACGCCTGCATCAGAGCATCATTTTGAATTTTGGAATTTTGAACAATTAAATTTTGGAAGATTGAAGTCAACATGAAATCAGCTTACTAATACACTACCATTTAAGTCTGTGGACTGTATTTTTATTTATTTTTTCCTCTAAGTCTTTTATACTCACCAAGGTTGCATTCATGTGATCAGAAAAACAGTAAAAACAGTAATATTATAAAATATTCTTACAATTAAAAAGAAATATTTTGTATTTTAATATATTTTAAAGGGGTCCTATTATGGTTTTTCACCTTTTGAATTTTAGTCAGTGTGTAGTGTGTATGTTTGGGCATAAAAATCTCAAAGTCCACTCTAAAGGAAGATATTTTGTTTTTAAAAATCCCTTTTCAAGAACTACAATGAACGGCTTGTTTGGACTACAGCGTTGTTTTCCGGGTTTTGTGATGTCATAAAGCGGCCCATTAGAATATTATTAAAATAAATTATGGTTAGAACCATACATGTACAGGTGCATCACAATAAATTAGAATGTCGTGGAAAAGTTAATTTATTTCAGTAATTCAATTCAATTGTGAAACTGGTGTATTAAATAAATTGAATGCACACAGACTGAAGTAGTTTAAGTCTTTGGTTCTTTTAATTGTGATGATTTAGGCTCACATTTAACAAAAACCCACCAATTCACTATCTCAACAAATTAGAATATGGTGACATGCCAATCAGCTAATCAACTCAAAACACCTGCAAAGGTTTCCTGAGCCTTCAAAATGGTCTCTCAGTTTGGTTCACTAGGCTACACAATCATGGGGAAGACTGCTGATCTGACAGTTGTCCAGAAGACAATCATTGACGCCCTTCACAAGGAGGGTGAGCCACAAATATGCATTGCCAAAGAAGCTGGGTGTTCACAAAAATGTTGTATCAATCCATGTTAACAGAAAGTTGAGTGGATGGAAAAAGTGTGGAAGAAAAAGATGCACAACCAACCGAGAGAACCGCAGCCTTATGAGGATAGTCAAGCAAAATTGATTCAAGAATTTGGGTGAACTTCACAAAGAATGGACTGAGGCTTCACAAGGAATGGACTGAGGCATCAAGAGCCAGCACACACAGACCTGTCAAGGAATTTGGCTACAGTTGTCATATTCCTCTTGTTAAGCCTCCTGAACCACAGACAACCACAGAAAACAGTCAGAGGCATCTTACCTGGGCTAAGGAGAAGAAGAACTGGACTGCTGCCCAGTGGTCCAAAGTAATCTTTTCAGATTAAAGCAAGTTTTGTATTTCATTTGGAAACCAAGGTCCAGAGTCTGGAGGAAGGGTGGAGAGCTCATAGCCCAAGTTGCATGAAGTCCAGTGTTAAGTTTCCACAGTCTGTGATGATTTGGGGTGCAATGTAATCTGGTTTTTTGAAAACCAATGTCACTGCACCTGTTTACCAAGACATTTTAGAGCACTTCATGCTTCCTTCTGCTGACCGGCTGACAAGATGCTGATTTCATTTTCCAGCAGGACACTGCCAAAAGCACCAAAAGTTGGTAAAATGATGGTGTTGGTGTGCTTGACTGGCCAGCAAACTCACCAGACCTGAACCCCAAAGAGAATCTATGGGGTATTGTCAAGAGGAAAATGAGAAACAAGAGACCAAAAAATGCAGATGTGCTGAAGGCCGTTATCAAAGCAACCTGGGCTTCCATACCACCTTAGCAGTGCCACAAACTGATCATGCCGAATTGAGTCAGTAATTAAAGCAAAAGGAGCCCCTACCAAGTATTACATATACAGTAAATGAACATACTTTCCAGAAGGCCAACAATTCACTAAAAATGTTTTTTTTTATTGGTCTTATGAAGTATTCTAATTTGTTGAGATAGTGAATTGGTGGGTTTTTGTTAAATGTGAGCCTAAAACATCACAATTAAAAGAACCAAAGACTTAAACTACTTCACTCTGTGTGCATTGAATTTATTTAATACACGAGTTTCACAATTTGAGATGAATTACTGAAATAAATGAACTTTTCCATGACATTCTAATTTATTGAGATGCACCTGTATACATAGATGCCTCATTAGCAACTGTTTCTATGGGCCGCTATATGTAAGCCGTCCGCCATATTGTAATGGTCAACTTGATGTCATTCACCATAGTAATCACTGAATATTCGAAAGATGTCACAATCCTGCACAGAACGGCTCAACGGCTCTGTGCGAACCTACAGTATGGTGAATGACATCAAATTGACCCTTCCAAGATGGCGGCCGCATCTATGTGCCTGGAGAGAGGGCGCAGCCATTTGTAAATTGAATGTGTCTGATTTCCGGTGTCATCTGCTTCCAGCTATATTTAGCTGTACAAAACAGCTCGTTTTGCTGCTTAATATTGCAAATTGCTATGTCTTACCATATTATTTTAATGTATTCTCTTAATTATGAACACACTGCTTTGTAGTGCAAGCAGTTTTACTGTTTACTGCATGTTGTTATTCTTCTCGTTATTTCTCTACGGCGGCTAATGAACCGGAAGTCTCATACATTCACAGAAAACGGCTTACTTCCGCATTGAAAAATAAGGTGGATACATATCTATGGTTAGAACGCTTGGTTGAGTGCATCAGAGAAGAAGACGAAAAAGAAGGGCTGCTGTAGCGTCAAGTTTTCGCAAGTTATTACACATGCACCTGAATAATTATGTATGTAAATATGTATGTTACAATTATGAAAACGTTTTTGTAAATTGCTGACAGTACAATACTGGACAGTGATGTAATTTGCAGAATTTACACTTAAATTATGAGACTATGGTATTAAATTCAACTGTGTAACTGTGCAATTTCACTGCAATTCATGTTATAATGTTAGAATTAAAGAACAATAAACATAATACATATTACCATTGCACTTATATGTACATAGTAAATGCAGTTTTAAGCAGTTGTTGACATCCTATCTAAAACGTGATTTAGCCCAAAAAAAAAAATAAATAAATAAAAACAACGTTATCAAAAATAATGTTATCACTCTAATATGTCTTGCAATATCCGTGCGTGCACAGGTTCTCTTATTGAACATCCTCTTGTTCAATATTCTCAGGGTCTGTACCGGCTCAAATTGATACGGCAGTTGTCGCCATCCTTAACTATACTTCGCAGTCCACTTACGGTCGAATGGAATGCACCTCATCTAAGCTGTTTGCCAATCACAACGCACTGGGACAGCTAACCAATCACAACACATTTAGTTTTTCGGAAGGCAGGCCTTCATCACACACGGAACTAATCGAGCCGTTTGTGCCAGGCTGGGGCAAGCATAGATATGTATACATAGATGCCTCATTAGCGACTGTTTCTATGGGCCGCTATACGTAAGCCGTCCGCTATATTGTAATGGTCAACTTGACGTCATTCACCATAGTAATCACTGAACATTCAAAAGATGCCACAATCCTGCACAGAACGGCTCAACGGCTGTGTGCGAACCTACAGTATGGTGAATGACATCAAGTTGAACGTTCCAAGATGGTGGACGTGTCTACGTGCCTAGAGCGGTCGAATGGGGCGTCTATACACATCTATGGGGGCAAGTCGGTATAACCATAGATATATATACATAGATGCCTCATTAGCGACTGTTTCTATGGGCCGCGATACGTAAGCCGTCCGCCATTTTGGAACAATCTGCGAGCCATAGATCTGTATAGATTCCCCAATCGACCACTGCACCGCTCCAAACACGTAGATGTGTCCGCAATCTATGTATACATATCTATGCTGTGAACCCTTGAATGCAAGTTGACTGTATATATCTGACTATATATAACATCAAGAAGACCAGGATGGTGGTTGTAGCATGTAGCAGGATGCTGCTACATGCTTAGAGCGGTTGAATGGGGCGTCTATACACGTCTATGGGTATAACTGCAGACCGGGTGTGCCTCACACGTCATGGAAAGTGAAGCTGCGGGCTCTTTGATCGCCCCTGGTGGCAGTACAGGTCATAAACCCCGCCCTCTCCATGTAAACGAATGGGACTAGTCAAAATAAAAAAAAATTACACTTCCAATACAATTTTCTGAAATATGGTTTTGTTCATTTATGGTAATTGTTATCACACTGATATATGTTCAATTGTTCGTTTTTGTGATAAGTTTGATTTAAGCTACTAATTTGATGCTATAAAAACGGGGCGTGTCATTATGGTTGATTGGGTCTGCAGGAGTTTGGGTGGGAGTTTGATACCGCTGCTCCACCTCATGACACTACTGCGCAGACTCTGGCTCCAAACGAATCTCTACTGTGCAGACTCTGGCTCCAAACGAATCTCTACTGTACAGACTCTGGCTCCAAATGACGTCATTTACTCAAGATGGCAGCGGCCATACTGAGTTGCATTGGTTTACTTTTCTATAGTGGAAGGAAGTGGAGACGCATCCATCTTTTTTTACAGTCTATGCTGCAGACCGGAGATCTCCAAAATAGGGCGTGAACTCCAAAAGTGGGCAGAACCTCCAAAAAGGGGCGGGGTCTATTCACACAAAGACTTTCACCATTGGCTCTGGCTTCAGCCAATTGTTATTGACTTACATTTCAAAATAAAAATTTATAAATTAAACATTGTTTCTAATTGATCTAAAATAAAATATGCTATATAAATCAATATTCTCCACGAGAGCAGAGCCCAAAGCTAGTGGCCAGTGGTGTTTGAACCTCTGCTTAATGATATAAACGAGAATCACCCAGGAGCTCTCCCGTGAGCTGTCCCAGCGCAGCACAGGGGAAAGATTTTACTCTATCGCTTTGTTTTAAGCAACGGGGGCCTGTCGGAGCTTGAAATTTGCAGGGTAGGGGGGGTTATTGATGCTGGGTGTAACTAAAAATGTGCAATTGTCCTGTGAGGTCCGGTTGGGGAATGGGGTAGGTTTAGGGGTTAGCATTTTTGTAGCATAGTGTAATTAACACTGTGGTTGACACAACCAATAAAATCTTTAGAATCATCTGTGGGGCAGAGTTTGCGCTGAAGTTGATTGGGAGAAAAAATTGTGCATGCGTGTCATGTGCCTGTCTGTCAATGGGAGGAAGCCACGCCCTATTTTGGAGCTCCCACCCCGTTTTGGAGTTCCCGCCCCATTTGGAGATCTCCAGGCTGCAGTTATACCCTCTTCGGATGGGGAGAAAGGTATTGTAACTAATAATGTAAATTATGTGAAAAATAATGCGTTTTTCGAACTACCAAGCATGAGAGCATAGTACACCCCCAAAACAAAATCAAGACTTTGTAAAAAAGCATAATAGGACCCCTTAAAAGTGCAATTTACTCCTGAGAAGTCAAGGCTGAATTTTCTGCAGGCATTATTCCTGCCAGCATTAAAACGACTCTGCCCTCTTTTGACATCACTTATGCCATGCAGACTATTGGATAATGTTAATAAACTGTTTAGAAATAGTGATTTAGGTATTATTTTGCTAATTAAAGTTTATATCTAGCTTAGTTCTAAAATTAAATACCCTGTTTTTATCATCTAATCAATTCCAGATGGATAAAATCAAGACCTGCCACACATTTTGTTGCGAAATGTCCTGTTTCACTTTGACATGTCATATTACTGTAGTAAAATGGGTTCCAGTTGTGGTTTCATGCTGATTTAATAGCACACTTCACAACAGACAAGGATTTAACAGTCAGGGATTGTGGGAGCAAGTGAGATGACTTAGATCTGCATTAAGTTGTTTGTGTGAAAAAAGTTCAGATAATATTCTGCACTGTCAACAGCACACAAACTGAGCAAGTAGCAAATAACACAAGTCCTTACTTTCCCTTCCCAAACCAGTTCCCAACACACGCTACCACTGCCGGCCAGCCTGTAGTCTGCACCAGCCCATTTAAGGCCTGTAAAAGAAAAACACAGGGATCAGCAAGTCTGATGAGCACATGGGTAAAACTATTCCGCCTGATTCGGTCATGTGTTATCTGTGTGACTCATACTCAAGATTTACTATGAAATAACTCTGGGCAAGTAAGACTGGAATACAATGGGCTAAGAAAAGAGAAAATGCTCAACATGATGTACACATGTCAGTCATACACTGATAAGGTTTTTGTTTGATAATATTCAAACATACTTTTAATTTCATTTTGAAAACTTGCTTGTGACTAGAAGCAAAAATAATCACTTCTGTTTTTTTTTTTTTTTTGGTTTCACATTGTGAAATTCTGGTACTTTCTCTCTGGTACTTTAAATGAATTTTTCATGGACTGACACACCTTTTAGAGATACACTGGTTTAAATTTATGAAGGAGAACTAGTTTACCTGAACTAAGCAGTAATACCACAAAGAGTGGATTTGCCAGTAAAATCCCAGTCCAAACAGAGCAGTGAAAAGGCTACTGAGAATCATCCCTGAGCTCAGGTAGTAACGCAAGGGCAATCGTTCTCCAAGTATCCCACTGTCAAAAGTATTTCGAAACAAGGTGTTATACCTCAAGCAAAACACACTAACCAAGAAAACCCAATATCATACCTAAAGAACATGCCGATAGCATATGCAACGAGGAAGCAGTTGTCCAAGACTCCAAACAGGTTCTGGTAATTGTTCTGGTCTGAATTAAAAAAATAAATAAATAAATAAATTGATGGGTTAATATAAACTAGTAAACAGTAAGTTTTTTTTTTTTTTTTTTAAAATACTTTAATACTATCAGAAAGGACACATTAACAAGTCAAAAGTGACAGTAAAAACATTTATAATCTTACAAAAACTTTCTCTTTTAAATAAATTTTGAGTTACACTTTACTTTAAGGTGTCTTTGTTACAGTGTAATTATACATTTAAGTACTGAGTAATATTAATTAACTACATGTACTTACTATATGGTTATGATTAGGATTAGGGTTTGGATTAGGGTTACTTGGATGTAATTATGCATAATTTATTGTTATTACAATAGTAAGTACATGTAACGTGCAACGAGGACACTTTAAAGGTGCCATAGAATGCATTGATACAGTATTTTAAATTGTTCTCTGATATCTTCATAGAAGGTATGTGGCTTTGGTAAGGGCAAAAAATCTCCAGAAATGATTTTACATGTCCATTTACAACCCTAGGATTTCTCCCTAGAGTGAAACAGTCTGTTATTGGCTTACTTGGCAGGGTAATTAGTAATAATGAGCTCTGCTCTGATTGGCTGTTTCACAGTGCGGCTCATTTCAGTAGCTCACAGCAAGAAGGAAACACAGGGAGGAAAATATATATTTCAATACTTTCTCTCGCAGTTATATCGTCGGGTAATTATACTGTATATAAAATGCGGGCATCAGGGAGCCGCTATTAATATGCGGGGCATTGAAACTGCTTTTGAACGATCTGTCGATCCTGTTATAGTTTCACTTTCACTTTCGAGATTCGCAATTGCACGTTCTCTGTTTATACTATGGAGCAGCAGTACTTACCACACATTTTACAAGATCAGATGCTTGTCAGTGGTGCTCAGGATCTGTAAATCATTCGCCATCATCCTCATCTCTTCTTACTCTGTTTATGTGGTAAGTGAAATCTTATGTAAAGCAGTGTAACAGGCTACCGCTAGCAAGGAGTTAACCATGTCCCTTTAGTGGCTCACATTATTTTATGAGAACGCGTTATTTGCTTTCCGTGCCTTTCTGAATACAGACACCAACCCATCCCTACACTTCACATCCCCTGCACAGCCTGGAACATAACATTTATTTCCATGATCTGCCATTTTTGCTGTTGTCCTCGCTTGTTTATTTACAATACCTGCAGAACTTCTGATGGTTCGGCTGGCGTCTGGCCTCGAACAAGGGCGGGTTTATGCAAATGTTGGGGGCGTAGTGATCCAGACTGTTATGTAACAGTTGGTGTTATGTTCTGATTCGCCTGTTTTTCAGTGGTCTTTTTTATTCACGAGATTTACATAAGAAGGAGGAAACTATGGCGTTTGAGGCTCACAGTATGTCATTTCCATGTACAGAACTGTTATTATTTAACTATGCCAAGGTAAATACAATTTTCCATTCTATGGCACCTTTAAAATAAAGTGTTACCAAATTCTGTTCTCTTTATTCATCAAAGAATCCTAAAAAATGTATCACAGTTTCCACAAAAATATTAAGTAGCGCAACTGTTTTCAATAATGATAATAAGAAATGTTATGCACCAAATCAGCATATTAGAATGATTTCCAAAGGATCATGTTACACTGAAGATTGAAGTAATGATGCTGAAAACTCAGCTTTGCATCACATGAATGAATTACATTTTAAAATATATTACAATAGAAAACTACGGTGGCCGAGAGAGCTCAATGTGCTGCAAATAGAAAAACACCTGCAAAATAAGAAAACAACTTCATCAACACACAACAGACGCACTACAAATGCTCACAACACAAACAAATAAAGAAATGCACTGCAAATAAAATTCTTTATTTGTTTGCATTGTGAGCATTTGCAGTACCTGCTGTCAAAATGATGAAGATGTTCCCTATCGATACTTCACTCATACTGCGTCTTGCTAAAGACGCTATGGGAAAAAGCCTTTTTTCTCCTGAACTGAACCATTTTTTCAATCACGCAGTGTAACTGCACGGCCATTGTTTCGTGCAGTGTATAAAAAACGAACCAATGGCTTAGTGGCGGAGCTGCACGAGCCTATGGCGACGAAGCCCGCCAGAGCCCGCCAGAATGGGCGGGGCATCTGGCTATATAATCTTCAGATTTTCAATCTTCCGATTTTTTCTCCTTCAGCGACGACGACTACGCTCTCCGCTGATTACAAAGCCTGCTCGCCATTAACACACCTCGCAGCTGGACTGAGACCTTTCTGCTTGGCTGATCTGCCTTTCTCCGCATTCAGCGTCGCAGCAGTTCTGGTCCCGTTTCACCTGCCGCCATCTGGGGACTTCTAAAAGAGCTACTAAAAGAGCTTGTGGCGTTGTTGCAAATACCACGCTGTTATTGCGGCTCATGCAGGACTCCCTGCACGCCGATGACGGCCACGACGAGTGCATTTCCTGATTGTTCTCATTGAGAGAGCTTCAGTCTGGCCTCTCTGCACTCGCGGATTGCTTTCTTTTCAGAGAGCGATCCTGCCCCTCGTGCCCTTCCGTTTTCTTCCTCCCAGGGATCTGTGAGGAAAAAACAGTGGGGTAGAGGGCTTGAGCTCCTGGTCGCGAGCGAGCTCACGTTGGCTCAGATCCCACGTGCCTCACCCTCGCCACAAAGAGAGGCTTCTCCCATCCTCTTTACTCAGCCTGACCAGCGTCCCTCCGTTTTCGCGAGCGATCTGGTCTCGTTTGGGGGGAGTGACGACGAGCTGCCTGATGACAGCATGTTATTGGCAGTCTCGGACGCAGAGGAGCTGTCGGGCTCGGTTATTGACCCTGCCCCCTTGCCGCCGTCCGCACCCAGCGCCGCCAAAGCCGGGATGGATGCCGAACTTCTCCGTATCCTCTCAAAAGCGGTTGAAGAGCTGGGTTTGGAGTGGTCTCCACCAGAGGAGCCCTCTCGCAGCCGTCTGGACGAGTGGTTCCTGCCGGTGCGCCACCAGGCCCTTCGGCAGCGTCCTTCTCCATTCTTCCCAGAAGTCCACGATGAGCTCACCAGATCGTGGCGCGCTCCCTATTCCGCCTGCCTCTGTATTCTGCTTCATCCGCCCTCACCTCAATCGACGGCACTGAAGAAAAGGGGTATGAGAAGCTGCCTCCGGTGGATGAGTCAGTGGCCGAGCATCTTTGCCTGCCCACGGCTATCGGCTGGAAGACAAAGGTTGCTATCCGTCCAAGCCATGTAGGACCACTTCAGCTCTTGCTGGTCATGCCTACTCCTCTGCTGGACAAGCGGCCTTGGCGCTTCATGCCAAGAGGCTCACCTGCTCGGACGAATATGGCCTGGACCCCGCGACTCTCAGGGAGTTGAGAAATGCAACTGACCTGGCCCTACGCGCCACCAAGACCACCGCACAGGCGATAGGGAGATCGATGGCCAGCCTTGTGGTGCTTGAGCGCCACTTGTGGCTTACGTTAACAGAAATCAAGGCTGCGGATAAGGACCCCTTCCTTGATGCTCCAATCTCTCCCAGCGGCCTATTTGGACCGGCAGTTGAAGGGTTCGCTGAGTGCTTTACGGAGGCACAGAAGTCGTCCCAGTCTATGCGACACTTCTTACCAAAGTGTTACAGCTCCGCAGCTGCTGCTAGTCGCCCTAAAGTTACGCCGACTCAGCAGCCCATGAGGCCAGCACCTGCCGCCACTGCTGTTCAGGCTGCTAAGACTCAGCAGACACGAGGACGTTCCCATTCGGCCTGACGCTACCACTTTCCTAAGTGCCAAGGACCCCGACCCAAGATAGCGTTGGACCCGGTGCCTCAGGTGTCTTCCAGATCTGCAGGACAGAAAGAGGAAGGGGCCAAGTCTCACTACAGCTGGACCACCCCACAAGAGGCCTCTCTTAAAGCTCCTGTCACCCCTGTCTCCCAGCCAGAGTATATTGTTCCTGGGAGTAGTTCTCGACTCGGCTCAAATGAGAGCGGCAGTCACATCAGAACGTGCTCCATCCATACAGAAGTTGGCAGTCTCATTCAAGATGGGTGCCACGCACCCTCTCAAAGCATTTCAGAGGATTCTGGGCCTTATGGCTGCAGCATCACCAGCGCTACAGCTGGCTCTGCTTCGTATAAGGCCCCTTCAGCGCTGGTTGAAGATGTGGGTTCTGTCCAATGCATGGCGTCATGGTCGCCTGCGCATCAGGGTGGAGCAGGCCTGTGTGACAGCCCTGACCCCCTGGAAGAACTCTCACTGGATGGAACAAGGTGTGGCCTTGGGTATGGTCCACAGAAGGAAGGTTGTCACGACAGATGCCTCCAACACAGGTTGGGGGGCGCTGGTCGAGGGCAAACCGAACTTTGGCCTCTGGTCGAAAGTGGAAGCAGGGCTTCACATCAACTGCCTAGAAATGCTAGCAATATGTCATGTCTGTCAGTTCTTCCTGCCAGACCTTCGGGGACACCACGTGCTAATCCGCTCGGACAACATGACTGTGGTGTCCTACATAAATCACCAAGGAGGCCTCACCTCACCATTTTTGTCAGAGCTAACTCAGCTGCTTGTAGCAGCCCCCTGGCCCATTTCATTGAGACGGGATCTCCTTTCTCAAGTGAAAGGGATAATTTGGCATCCTCGGCCCGAGTTGTGGGCACTGCATCTCTGGCGGCTCGACGGGAGCCTGCAAGCCTCTCAGAGCGAGTTCTAAATACAATTTCAGAAGCTAGAGCTCTGTCTACTAGACGCCTCTATGCCCTTAAGTTGTCTTTTTTCTCCGCTTGGTGCCTAAACCGCGGTGTTGACCCATCTACCTCTGACTTATCAGTGGTTTTGTGATTTCTGCAGGAGCTGCTGGATAAGGGACGCACCCCATCCACCCTTAAGGTCTATGTAGCAGCTATAGTGGCTTCACATGCCCCTATAGCAGGCCAGTCGGTGGCCAGGAACAGCGCAGTTGTCCGCATTTTGAGGGGCGCCAGGAGACTTAATCCTCCTCGCCCCCTCACTGTCCCCTCTTGGGATCTGCCCACTGTGCTGAGGGCCCTGAAGGGCCCTCCTTTTGAACCGCTACAGTCTGCCAGCCTAAGGTCACTGTCGCTAAAGACTGCTCTGCTCCTAGCGCTAGCATCGGTCAAGTGAGTAGGAGACCTGCAGGCCCTCTCTGTTAGCCCTGCCTGTCTGGAATTCGGGCCTAATGACTCTAAGGTTGTCCCGAAACCAAGGCTCGGTTATACACCTAAGGTGCTTTCCACTCCGTTCAGAGCGCAGGTCATCACGCTTTCAGCGCTCTCTCCCTCTGGCGAAGACCAGGAGTTGCCCTTGCTCTGCCCGGTCAGAGCTCTGAGACTTTACATTGAATGTTCCGCTCTGTTCAGACGATCGGAACAGCTCTTTGTTAGCTTTGGCAACCGCACCAAGGGGCTTCCGGTTACAAAGCAGAGAATTTCTATCATGCTAGTGTACTCCTCTTTGGGCCTGCAATGTCCTGAACGTCCCGGCCGTACCGGCTAGGGTCCTTTCTGCTTAAGAGACACATGTTGCGTTATGCAATAAGTTCTGATAGGAGAATCCTTGATCGAATCTCGCTCAAGCTCTTAAGTCTATGTAATTGTTTGCTCTTGGCCCCTGAGGTGCTGAAGTTGTGCAAGTCCTCTGTAACGATTACCCAAGTAGGGCGTGACCTTTACGAGTTCGGCCTGTTTTAGCCTTGGGTTTATTCTTAACTTACTTATGGGCATTACTTGCTTATGGAGGTTATAATAGGTAGTCGTTCCTCTGCCATAGCACGGCGTGATTGTACTGAGTTCCCATAGCGTCTTTAGCAAGATGCAGTACAAGTGAAAAATCGATAGGGAATGTACTCGGTTATTACCCTAACCTCGGTTCTCTGAGATACAGGAACGAGTACTGCGTTGCTGGCCGTGCTATGTAGCTGCACGACTCAGTCATCGCTTCAGTCGAAGTAACCTGAAGATTCGGCGGCAAAGCGCCCGCTTATATAGCCAGATGCCCCGCCCATTCTGGCGGGCTCTGGCGGGCTTCGTCGCCATAGGCTCGTGCAGCT
>JAFVLL020019387.1:0-17060 GCA_021397915.2 Tor tambroides
CTAGGTCTCATAACACCAACATGACTCCATTTTAAATAACCACTAATAATCAGTAAGCTATTAATAATTTTATAATTAATAATTTTTCCACCATTTGTACTGCTGCTAGGGATATACCCCGTACACCTGTTTGCACATTCCTTCTTATATTACTATTTATTAAGTCTACAGTATACTGTCCTGCACACTATTTTTTTGCACATTTTATTTGAGATTTTATTTTCTATTCCTTATTTCTACTTCATTTATTTTTATTTTTATTTTCTTTTTTCATATTTATATCTAGGTATATTCTTGTGTTGTACTGCATATATTTGCACTGTCCATGGAGCGGACCTGACTTACATTTCACTGCTGGTTATACGCTGTATAATTGTGTACGTGACAAATAAAAATCTTGAATCTTATATTTAATTAGTCAATTAGAATAAGGCGACATTTGGGCTGTTATGCAATCAACAAAGTTCATCTTTGCAGTGCAGAGGAAACACAGAAGCTGCGTCTGAAGAAGTGTTTATACACTGTTTAATGCAGCTCAGAGGGACATGGGATGCTTTAACCTGCAGTTACAAATGCATAAATACTTTTTTGATATTTTAAACATAAAACGCTGAACACTGATATTTGAAATTATCTACAAAATGAAAAGATATGTTAAATGTGAAATTAAAACCGCCAGCAGGTGGCAGCAAGTCAGTGTTAATAAGTGAGTCATTGCAATTGAACCAAATCATTTAAACGATTGATTCATTCAGGAACGAATCACCGTCATGTTGCTCAGAGATGCAAAACAGGCAATATGGTGTCTAAAATGTAAGTTTCTTAACTTCTTAACTTCTATCACATTTGTAATCATGCTGATTTTTGGAGAAATAAAAAAATGGCACTCTTCGTGTGATATTAACTATATGAAATTATATGAATATATACTTTTTCTGCCCCCATATCTTGAATATTGTGATCATTAGACTGAATCCTGCAGTGAAAAAACACTCTCTAAATGCACACTAGTCTAATCTACTAGACTTCATCACGTCATGTATGCGTTTTGTTTGTTTTTTTGCGATATACTCGATAATGTCATATCGCACATCGTTAAAACAACAATTACAATATTAATCGCAGATAATATATATCGCACACCCCTAGATTGTCTGTAAACTTTCAGATACTTAAAGCACTCTGAGATACTGAAAATACGCTTTGTTTATCACTTGTAATTGTCTTTTTTCCCCTTTATTACTTTATATTGGCTTGTATGTTTTGAAGCTATATGTTGGTTAAATTTTTAACAACTGTTCTGATTTATTATTAATTTGTAATTTTAAAAAGTAGCCTGCTTGTATATTTTAATAAAAATGCACAAAATAAATTTGATATAAAACGAATATGAAAATGTAGCCATGTGCCGTAATATTGAAAACTGAGGATGCGACGCATTGTGATATTGAATCTTTGGACTGATAATCGTAATCGAATTCAATCGTGAAACCAGTGACGATTACTCGATTAAAATACAATTCAGCATCCTCAGAATGACTGACCAGTGCTTCACTCACCTGTGAGGACAACCCTGACAGATCTTCTGGTCTGCAAACGAGCCGCCCAAGATCCTGCTGAGCATGCTGGGATGGCCGAGGGCTTTCAGTGCCTCGTCCAGACTGTCCACCAGGGAATTGAAGAACTCCAGCGCGTCGTGCTGCTCTCTCAGATTGACCGGTTCCCCCCATAACCTGCGGGAACGTTTCGAACGCAGTCGTCTTACTTCACAAGGATTAAAGCTGCACTGTGTCACTTCTGAGCCACAAGCATCACCAAACAGAATGACAAAAAGAAATTCATGTTTCCTCAGCATTCCCTCATCGGCCACAGGTCTAACGAACAGATACGCCTCAAACTCAAACATGTCGGATGGTTCAAACAACTAGCGATTATTTTGGCAATCAAGTAATCAGATAATTAATTTTTTTGTGGTAATAAAAATAGACCTATGCCAACAATATCCTTTAAAATGACTTAAAATACATGTATAATAGCAATAAGGCAATAAACATTAGTTCAAATAAAATATCAAAAGCAAGTAATCATATGCTTTTATTGAACAAAACTGTTAAAATACATAATGTATTATAAACAATAGAGCTAATGTACATTATGTATTATAACAAAGGCCTGCAGAGGGCGCCAACGGCCTGACGACTGTTTTTACACTTTACTGCGCGATCTAATCCTTGTTTAATGCTGACTAAACATCATTTAATTCAAATGCACGCTTAATATTTGGCCATTTCTTTACGACAGAAATGCTACAGCCACAGTAATTTCTCACATATGTGGACTTCAAAATGTGTAAACCATAGACTGTAAAAACTCAGAGCGAGGGTTTAAACTTTCATTTTGAATATATTTGCGTACTCTCCTGTGCTTGTGTAGGTTTATAAATAATGTACCTTACAAATCTAAAATAGCGCACATTGTGTTCCCAGATGAACGTTATAATAAACCCAAACTCACAACAACACGTGGATATGGAGTTTGAGACACTCCACACATGTAAATGATAACAGTTTGTGCGGAGCAGCGTTTACTGTGAACAGAATTATTTATTTTGTAAATAATTAAAAGTACATATTGGATCTGCATCACATATATTTATATTTAAGTGAATCTTAGCATTTGAGAATTCACAATAAAATTATGCTTTATTATGATTTTTAAAACGGTTTAATATATCATGCCGCCTATTCTCGTCCGTGGAATGCACCACTTCCGGTATTTTGCAGGTTACTCAACACGGGAAAAAACAATCGAGTATTTTTTAAAAACAACACAACACTTACAGTTGTCTCTGGATATTAAGCTTGGAAACGAGGAGAGATTTAAACTTCCCCACAAATTACACACAAACTCTGACTAGCTGTGGCTGATGCACAATGTTATTTGAAAGAAAAGCACATGCACTGACGGCTGACTGTACCTGAACTGTTTCCAGAAGCCTCTGGGCACATAGTACTGCAGACGGGACGCGGTGAGGTGACCGAAGATGACCTGCAGATGCCGCAGCACTCCGATGTTGTACTCCTTACGGTCCTCGGCCTTATTGAGAGAGGGCTTGTCATCAAACTGCTGATGATAACTGAACACATCATCCCTGGGGTCCACATTACTCTGCAGCACAACGATGTACATTCAGACGCGTTCGAACCGACTGCATCTCTGTGCTAAGAGTAAGGTTGGGTATCGTTTGAATTTGATCAATTCCAATTCCGATAACGATTCTGCTTATCGATTCCAATTCTCATCGATTCCCAGTTTCTGCTTATTGGTTTAAAAAAAAAAAAAAAAAAAAAAAAAAAAAATGCATTTTATTCTGTCTCTTTTTGCAAAACATTTAATTGCTGCTGAACACCATGAACAAAAATCAGCCGGCTACATAAAAACTGGACTCCATTAAGAGCTGTTTGTGTGCAAAATAGAGCTGCACCATTCTGGAGAAATTGAGACTTTTTTTTAATGAGTTCTCACAATTCTGAAGAAAAAATATTAGACAAATAAACAAAATCTCATGGAATTTATGAATGGAATAATTCAATGACTCACTCAGGGATGTAACGATTAACCGCGAGCCGGTTGAAAATCGATTCAAATATGTGACGCTTCAAATCGGTTGAGATGCTAAACAAATCACGATTCAATTGGAGTAGGAGTTTATATGAATGTATGTCTGAGGGGAACTGACTGTCTTTAGAAAAGTTTACATGGTATTTTATTTTCATTTTGCCTCTGAATGATGCATATTAAAGTAGTGTTCATAAGCAGCTCTGCTTTGTTTACAGCGGTAACCCAGGAAACACTGTATCATTGCTGTTCATGAGCGCTTTGTTTACGGCGGTAACCCAGGAAACACTGCATCATCGCCGTTCACGAGTGCTTTGTTTACGGCGGTAACCCAGGAAACACTGCATCACTGCCGTTCATAAGCGCTTTGTTTACGGCGGTAACCCAGGAAACACTGTATCACTGCCGTTCATAAGCGCTTTGTTTACGGCGGTAACCCAGGAAACACTGCATCACTGCTGTTCATGAGCGCTTTGTTTACGGCGGTAACCCAGGAAACACTGCATCACTACCGTTCATGAGCGCTTTGTTTACGGCGGTAACCCAGGAAACACTGCATCACTGCCGTTCATGAGCGCTTTGTTTACGGCGGTAACCCAGGAAACACTGCATCACTACCGTTCATGAGCGCTTTGTTTACGGCGGTAACCCAGGAAACACTGCATCACTGCTGTTCATGGCGCTTTGTTCTGGCGGTAACCCAGGAAACACTGCATCACTTCCGTTCATGAGCGCTTTGTTTACGGCGGTAACCCAGGAAACACTGCATCACTGCCGTTCATAAGCGCTTTGTTTACGGCGGTAACCCAGGGTTCATAGCGCTGTTTACGGCGACAAACAGGAAACACTGTATCACTGCCGTTCATTAGCGCTTTGTTTACGGCGGTAACCCAGGAAACACTGCATCACTGCCATTCATGAGCGCTTTGTTTACGGCGGTAACCCAGGAAACACTGCATCACTGCCGTTCATGGCGCTTTGTTTCTGGGTAACCCAGGAAACACTGCATCACTGCCGTTCATAAGCGCTTTGTTTACGGCGGTAACCCAGGAAACACTGTATCACTGCCGTTCATAAGCGCTTTGTTTACAGCGGTAACCCAGGAAACACTGTATCACTGCCGTTCATAAGCGCTTTGTTTACAGCGGTAACCCAGGAAACACTGTATCACTGCCGTTCATAAGCGCTTTGTTTACGGCGGTAACCCAGGAAACACTGCATCACTGCCGTTCATAAGCGCTTTGTTTACGGCGGTAACCCAGGAAACACTGTATCACTGCTGTTCATAAGCGCCATCTGCTGGCAGAGAGTGAATCTGCATCTCATTCAGCTCGTCTGCTGTTTCCTTCAGATATGTTTTATGTAGTACAATTTCACAAAACTAAAGTCAGACTGTTTTTGCTACAAATTTCGAAATTATGCAGTCTAATTTAGATTAAAAACTGCTCATGCTGCATGTATGCTGCATCTTTGTTTGGATCATGATTAAAATGCAGTGGTTGCCTCTAATTTAAATGGAAAGAGCACAGACAAAGCCTTAGTTTGTTTATATGAAGAGATTTCTTTTATTTGTGTAACTTATTTATTTGATTTGGGGTTTGTTTTAAAATTTAAATTTAGTTTTGTTATATTTCAAATTTACAAAGAAACGTGCAGCAATAGCCTAATAAAAGGACACGTTTTCATTTACTGTATAATGTCTTCAATCTCATTTTGTTAAAAAAAATCGTGAGAAAATAGAATTGTGAAATCAAAATCGTGAATCAAATCGAACTGAATCGTGAGTTGAGTGAATCGTTACATCCCTACTCACTCAAGATTCATTACTGGATGAATCAGTGTTTTTGAATCAATCTCTTGAATAAATGATTCAAAGACAAATAAATTTTTAACAGCCCCTTTTCACCAGCTAAAAATAAAAGATGCGTGTACAGGAATTGATAGGTGAAATTGAAATTTTAATTTTACAAGTATCTGATTCTGGAATTGGGATTGATTTTCGATTCCCAACCCTAGCTAAGGGGTTTCGGTAGGGTCGAGCGACACGAGTGTGCGTTTTTTACCTCGTTGTCCTGCTTTTCGTCTCCGGACATGTCGTCGTCGATGTCGCTGCCGGTGCCTTCGATGGCCAGGATGCCGTTGCGGATGGGCGGGATCATGTAAAGCTGCTGGATCACGGAGTTCATGTAGCACGTGGCTCCTGCGTTCTTCAGACCCACGAAGCCTTTGGTCGGCCGCGGCCCCACCGGAGGCAGATACTCCCACTCCGTCAGCGCCTCGCACCCTGACACCAGACGCAGGAGTATAAAACACTGAACGCATTACGAGCCTCTTGTTCATTAAACAGGAGCACAGCAATGCTTTTCTATAAAAGTTGCATTCCATTCAATTTATAAAGGATTTACAGTGTTTTTCAGGCGTTTCATTAAAGGGGTCATATGATGCAATTTAGGGATGTAACGGTATGAAATTTTCTTATCACGATTATAGTGACCAAAATGATCTAATTAAACTATTAAACTCAACTGATTCCATTAGGATCAAATCACAGGTTTGTCAAGTCAAGTCAAGTCTTTTTACAATACAGATTGTCAAAGCAGCTTTACAGTATTAAACCGGAAAATAGTGTGTCAAAAGAACCAAAACTGTTTAAAAACTGTGTCTGGCAAAAGACGTTCACACCAGCTGGTTTATGTGAAATGTAATAAGTCAGTACCTAGATAGTACATGTCTGTGAGCGTGTCGACGATCTGTTTGAGGTTGCGGACGCAGCCGACCGCGAGCGCCACCAGCAGCTCGAAGCCGGCGTTTATCGACGCAGGACTGCTGCACACCGGTATGGCCTGCTCCGCCGGGAACTCGCCGCTCTTCACGTACTGCAGATACACGTTAGACGCCGGGAAGATGAAATCATCCGTCAGCTCCTGAGAGACACAGACAGCACACATGAAGCCAACTTACTCTCCACAACAGGTCTGTGTAAACTAGGGCTGTAGTTTATATACTGCGAAATTACCCACGAAAGATCATTTAAAGCCATTATTGTGTTAAATGAGAGAGCATCAAGTAGACATTACAAATAGTAGCTTTAGAAAGAAATATTTTATTTGAGTCAACATAAAATTTGTTACACATTAATGTTCAGGCTACAACGGCCTAACAAACTATGGAACATAAAAGAAGATAATTAGAGAAACATCTCAGTATTGTTTGTTCATATAATCAAAGTCACTGGTAACCAAAACAGTCTTCAAAATACCTTCATGTTGTGCAAAAGAAAGTCACACAGGCTTGAAACGACATGAGGGTAAATTGATGACAGAATTAAATTTTTTTTTTAATAATTTTAACAGAATTAATCATTTTTAAAATGATACTCTAAATAAGAAACTAAAACTGCCAGCAGGTGGCGGTAAATGTGTTTTGAGTCATTCATTCATTTGATTCGTTCGAACGGCTGATTCATTCAGGAATGAAGTAAACGGCTCACTTTATGAATAGGCCTTTGAATCACTGATTCACACGATTCGTTCAAAACGCAGATTCATTCAGAAACTAAACGCCACTGTGTTGCTCAGATACACGCAACAATTCTGCTGTGGCTTTAAAGGTAATATGTTCTCTGCGAAATTGAGCAAAAACAAATAATATTGTGTTTAAAATATAACACAATATTAACTTCTTATGTACTGAACTGGATAAAAACAGCACTCGTGTGATATATTGCTCTCACTGCTGATGTGATATCGCTTATCATATGAGACAAAAACTCATTCAGGGCCATTTTTTGCCACAATTTCTTGAATTTTAGGGCATAACTGCATTGATGCCCTGAATCATATTCGTCAAAAGTCAACTGTTTGAAATGTAAGATGATGTACAGGTCTGGGGGCGGAGCCAGCGCATTAACTGCGTAAAATTTTAATTGTGTTATTTTTTCATAACTAATTAAGTTAACATGTAAACTGACAGCCCTAGTATAAACATAAATCAAAGCACAGACCGTTCACCTTTATCAGATTAGCGCCTCCTTTCTCACAGCCGATGTAGAACTTTTTCTCCGGGGTCTGAAAGGCCAGCAGCTCTTTGGTGACCCCCAGATGACCCTCGAGAATGGTCTCTTCCACGCCCGTCTCTCCGGTCCTCCTCACCTCATCCTGAACATCCATGAAACCAGAGGAAAGAGAATTAGTGCCATCACTCCCTCCTGTTCCCCGAGCATGGAGTCAGAGCGCTGTGGACTCACCCGGATCCTCTTGAGCCAGTCGATCTCGTTGTTGAGCAGCACCTCGGCGTTGGGCAGGTTTATGTTGCTGTTGTAAGCGTAGTTGAGTAAGTGGCGTAAGAGCGTGAAGTAATCGCCAGCGTGCTTCGCTCTTTCCTTAGCCGTACTCTGAAAGAGCAGTGAACAGTTATCACACGAGCGGGGTCTAAATGACTCAAAGCGAGCGCTGTATGCTGTACTCACGCCCAGAACAGTGAAGAGGAGGGTGATGAAGAACAGCAGGGGTCTGTGTCCCATACAGCACCTGGTGGCCATGAGGAAGAACTGCTCCTGAGCCATCTGACGCACCGCTCTGAACAAAACACAAACAGAGGCGGTTCTTTAGCAACTCAGTCTTCACTTTTCTCATGTATAGCGTTAGATGTCACGATAAACAGCCTCAGCTAACACCGTGTCCTAACTACACGTGACGCGACAAGATAAGATTCCAGCGATTCCATTGAGATTCCATTGCTAAGAACTTCATTTGAACAACTTTAAAGGTGATTTTTTGCACCCTCAGATTCCAGATTTTCAAATAAATATTGTCCTATCCTAACAAACCATACATCAATGGAAAGCTATTTATTCAGCTTCAGATGAAGTATAAACATCAACTTGAAAAAATTGACCCTTATGACTGGTTTTGTGGTGCAGGGTCACTTTTGTGCTTAATATCAGCACAAAGACACCAGAAAGGCACATGACAAACTGTTCATATGCAGCAAAATCTAGCTACAGGAACTACATCACTAATACACCATAACTTTGTTAATCAAGAACACTGAAGCCATGAGCACAAGCATGGGTCAGATACTTCGTAGCTCAAAAACACACACTCTTATACTGAATATTTCATTTAAGCCCTTCAACCAAAATCTGAGCCGTGCATTTCTGCTTTTAAAGCCTTCAGCTGACTGGTCTATTAGGCGTCCACTGCAAGTACATTTACTGTAAATGCATTTTATATTCAATTTATAATCAGAGTGGAGAGCGTCTCTGTTCCTGTAAGTACGTACTTGCTCTGGCAGTGCAGCAGCAGGTCGATGATGAAGGTCTGCCAGGCTTTCTCTTTGCTGAGCGTGTCGAGGGCCGTCGGGAGCAGAGCGAAGCACAAGGTCATGACCTCCAGAGCCTCACAGCACACCTGCTCGTCTTCCGCGTCTGGCTCGTTACCTGCGTTAGTCTGCAGGACGACAGATGCAGGCTTAAACGAGGGATAAAACACTGGTGAGTGCAGATGAACCCAGGGCTTCCGCGGATCCTTAAAAACTCTTAAATTGTACAAGAAAGTCTTAATCATGATTTCAAGAGGTCTTGAATATGGGGACCGAAAGACCAGAGTTGTGATCCGGTTTAATGTGACCATTAAACTTCAAAAGGTTATGATTTCATTAAACACTAGCGCTGTGTGTCTGAAAGTCCGGTGATGCTGCTTTGTGTACTGAGGTTACAGTGGAAGCAGTTATATTTCTGCCGTTCTGCTGTTTTTGTTCAGACCAATGTGGAAAACGACCCTGCAAACACACAGAGCTGTAAATATGAACTGGAAGATAGTGCATTATAAAAATCTAAACAGTAAAATGTATTTGTTATTTAATTAATATAATAATTTATTTATAATAATCGTTTAAATTAATATAACAATACTTATTTTCTTAAAAATGGCTTAAAGGCTGATTTGTTTTTGTGAAAACTTGTATCTGAACTGTAAATCATGCTTTTTACACAGACATTGTTACTATAGGCATTGCCCTACCCCGCTCATATGGTATTAATTTAATTTGTGCAAGAAGTCTTAAATTTGAAACCATGAACCATGAACATGCCTTCTCGTAGATCTTGCTGATCTCTTCGTTGGAGCTGAAGACCAGCTGCACCATCCCACAACCTGAAGCCCAGACGATCTTCTGCACGGCGCGGATCACACAGATGTCCGGGATGTACTTCGACGCCTGGAAGAAGTTCTGTACAGTGAGGGAAAGCAACAAAGTTAGGAATATCAGCGTGAAGCGGGCCTCATAGTGTGCCTGTAGAGCGGTGAAGGTCAGAACCTCGTCAGAGATCTGCTGGGCGAGCCGGATGGCCACGTTGCGCAGCATGCACTCGGAGGCAGGGTTGGGAATGCTCTGGAGAGCGTTCTGCAGCACCAGAGCCTGCTCATGGGTCGCCTGATTGATCTGGAGGACAAACATAGTCACATCACCGTCAAGAAATATAAACAAGTCTCAAATCCCGTGATAAGGCGAGCCGTGATCCGCACCGGAGAGGCGGGGTTGGTTCCCTCCACCAGCGGCTGGCAGGCCTCCGCCACGGCCTTCACGTGTCCGAACCCCACGCCGGTCAGCAGCAGCTTGCCGATCTTCAGGGCGTTCAGGTAAGAGCCGCGCCGCGTCTCCATGTCCGCGCTGGGAAGGAAGTTGTTCCTGGTGAGCATGCCCAGAACCAGAGGCAGGCCGCCGCTCTTCAGGAAGTTGAACTGGAAGTCACTGGCATCGTCTCCCAGAGTTCCACTGGCCGGCATCAGCAGCGCATACACCACCTGACAACACACAAACACATCTCAACGCTGCACCATTCACAGAAACAAATATAATCGGGAATTTTCTGATAAAGGTTGTGACTGAGATTTTAAAAAATCCATTGTGATTATATCAGTATAATATAATAATAATTTAACAGATAATATACAATTACTTTTACTACTAATTATCTAAAAGGCAAAATGCTAAAAATAAATCTTAAAAAAAATAAATAAATAAATATATATATATATATATTTTACACACACACATACATACATAGTTAATGATTATATATCAGTATAATATATAATAATAATGTCACAGAAAATATATACTACTACTTTTACCACTAATTATTTTTACTACAACTAAAATCTAACAATTACTACATAAAACAATTACAAAATTATCATATTACTACTCTATTTGTTGTTAATATTGTTAACAATATTACTACTACAAATATATATATACAAAATATATAAATACAAACACATGCAAGTATATATTTAAGAAAAATGTTATGCTTGCATATTAAATATTTATATATAATATAAAATATAAGAATATAAATATATAAATGTATATACATGCAATTATTTTCAAAATATATACTGTGTGTGTGTATTTATATATACATTATAAATATACACGGTACACAAACATATAACTATATAAAATTAATATGATTGTATATCGGTATAATATATAATAATAATGTAACGGATAATATACAACTACTTTTACTACTAATTATTATTACTACAACTAAACAAAAGCATAACAATTACTACATAAAACAATTACAATATTGTTATAATTAATATTATATTAATATATAATTAATATAATATTACTAATACAAAACTTTATATGAAAAAAATTACTACATAAAATTATTAACTCTTTCACCGCCAGCGTTTTTGCTGATTTTCACTAAAAATTTCATGGCCCCCAGAATATTTTGTTGTATGAATATCTGAACATGCATTACATCAAAATATAGATCAGACTCTACTTCCAATCTGGATCATATTCAGTAATTCTATCAAAGCACAGATGCAGTAGATGTCTTCCATCAGTATCCCAAAGCTTCACAGGCCTTTAACACTTTCTGGATCCACATTTCACTGTGTAACCTTATGCAGTTTTCATTTATATGCGGTTAGTGTTGATGATTTTATTATTTTTCATATGCTTACATATGAGATTACTGGTTTCTGTGTCTTCCTCGCCTGTGTTTTTGATCGAGTGATTCTAGACTCATTCAGGAGATGCGTAATAGCGCCCCCTAGCGTATAACAGTGTAAACACGGAAAACTCCATGTTTGGCAGGGAAAGAGTTAAAATTATTTTTACTATTATATTATTTTACTATAAAATAAAAAACTACAAGAAAATAAAAATGACATTACAACTGTAAAATTCTAATGCTAATATTTACGGCTGTCTTATTTCTTAATTTTCAAAATGTTAAACCATCAAATGCAGGAGCTAAAGCTTCTCTTGTCTAAAGCGTGTGGAAGCACACACTGTACAGCCGTGTGAAGATACCTCCGTGAGGTAGAGCACTTGTGAAGCGGACGGGCCGAAGAAGCGTGAATCCAGCGTGGGACTCAGACTGTTCTCTCCCAGCTTGGCGTGATCCAGACATATGGCTCGCAGGTTCTCCACTGTAGTGTTATCTGTGAACAAAACATCACACTTCAGTGAGCTTCACAGCCAGGCCGCGTGTCACAGAGCGAGTCTTCACGGTCTCTTCTGCTACCTGGAGGCATGAGCTTCATGAGCACTCGAGCTCCGTCTCGCAGTAACGGCATGTTCAGGGTGCAGCCCAGATCAGCGATCTGCCACAAGAAGGAGATGTAGCGCAGATGCAGCGACATGATCTGAGGAGAGAAGAAAACAGTCACCTCAACAAGACGTGCTGACAGACTATTCTGAAATTACAATTCTGGCCGATACCAATAAACTGATAATCAAAAAAAGTATTTTTCTGTCTTATAGTCATTCATGTTATCATACTGGGATGAAAGTTTATAGTTTGGATACAATCATTGATGTCTATGGTAGCGATCAAAATATTGCAAGGCGTGTTTTGAAAGTAACCGGTGCTTCAAATAACGTTAATGTCGACTGCATCGTTTCGCCAGTAGGTGGCAACAAGTGACTGTTTAAAAATGTCATTGAATCAAAAGATTCGTTCGAAACGCTGATTCATCCAGTAAACAAGTGAAGCATTTACGAGTGAGCCACTGAATCATTCATTCAAACCACTTTCATAAATTTAATATTAAAAATTGGTGTATTAAATATATATTTTAAATACATATATTAGGTTATATATTAAAATGTTTAATAATTCATTCAAATGAATTAAAGATTCGTGGGAGAATCATAATCTCTATATTTGAGACAAAAAAAATCGTGATTCTCAATTTATCCAGAATCGTGCAGCTCTAATTAAAAGATTTATAGGTTTATATTAGTGCTGTCAAAATTAGCGCGTTAATGCAGGTGATTAATTTTTCCAGTTTAATGGCATTAAAAATATTTAACTTGGTTAACGCAGGGCCGGAGCTAGAGTCCGGCGGTGCGCGCTGTAGCCTGTATCATTTCATATTAAAGCGTGATAGATATTTTTAAACATACAAATAAAAAATATTGGGAAAAATGCAATGATAGGTTTAAATATGAAACCAAACCAGTAGGTGGCGGCAAATGACAAATTTAGTCCTTCATTCAACAGATTCGTTCAAACGGCTGATTCATTCAGAAACGAGGCAAGTCTTTATGAATGGGTTACTGAATCACTGACTCACTTGATTCGTTCAAAAACGTGGATTCATTCAGTAACGAAACACCGCTGTGTTGCTCGGAGAGACAACAGTTTTGCTGTGGCTTTGATTAGAGCTATTTTCATCAGAGGAATTGAGCAAAGAGAGTCAATATTGTGTTTAAAATCTAAGTCACTTAATTTTAACTTGTTTATTGAACTACTATTGTATAAAAATCACACTGCAATTGTGTTGAAACATTTTGGTCATGCAGTGTTGCGTAGGGCAAGGCAAGTTTATTTATATAGCACGTTTCATACACAATGGTAATTCAAAGTGCTTTACATAAAAGGAAATAAAATAACCATAAAACAATCATCACAACAATAAAAAAAGGAATTTAAAAACTTTTAAAATGATTTAAAAGTTGATTCAAAATTAATTTAAAAGTTAAAAATAGAAAATGATTATACATAAAATACAGTGCAGTCAGTTCGGACGTAGCACAGTGCTCATTCAACAAATGCACAGCTAAACAGATGAGTTTTGAGTCTGGATTTAAATGTGGCTAATGTTTTAGCACATCTGATCTCTTCTGGAAGCTGGTTCCAACTGCGGGCAGCATAATAGCTAAAAGCGGACTCCCCTTGTTTGGTGTGAACCCTTGGTATTTCTAACTGACTCGATCCTAATGATCTGAGTGGTCTGTTAGGTTTATATTCAGTGAGCATATCAGCAATGTATTTAGGTCCTAGGCCATTGAGTGACTTATAAACGAGTAAAAGTACTTTAAAATCAATCCTAAATGTAACTGGAAGCCAGTGTAAGGACCTGAGGACTGGTGTGATATGCTCAGATTTTCTGGTTCTAGTCAGAATCCTGGCAGCAGCGTTCTGGATGAGCTGCAGCTGTCTAATGGAGACCATTACAATAATCCACCCTGCTGGTGATAAAGGCATGAACAAGTTTCTCCAAGTCTTGACTGGAAACAAAACATCTAATTCTTGCAATGTTTTTGAGATGATAGTATGCTGATTTAGTTACTGCTTTGACATGACTACTAAAACTAAGGTCTGTCTCCAGAATCACACCAAGATTTCTGATTTTTAGTTGTTTGACCCCTAGAGTCAAGGTATGCATTCACCTTGAGAACTTCATCTTTGTTTCCAAATGCAATGACTTCAGTTTTCTCCTTGTGCCAGAACTTTCTTCAGTTAAACATCCAACTGTTAATTTCATCAGTGCATTGGCAGAGGGAGTCAATGGGGCTGTAGTCATTTGGAGATAAGGCTAGGTAAATCTGGGTATCATCAGCATAGCTGTGATAGGCAATTTGGTTCTTTCTCATTATTTGACTTAGTGGGAGCATATACAGGCTAAACAAGAGCGGTGCAAGAATTGAGCCTTGTGGGACTCCGCATGTCATGGACGTCCACTTAGACTTATGCTCTCCTATACTCACATAATAACCTCTCCCTTCTAAGTATGACCTGAACCATTAGAGTACCATCCCAGAAAGCCAGTTTTCCAGTCTCTCTAGAAGTATGTTATGTTTATGAGCGCTGTCTCTGTGCTGTGATGCGTACCTATTATAAATGTCTTTTTTTTTTTTTTTTTTTTTTACTACCGCAGTATGCATCTATAACTTTCTGTGTGTGCTGTTGCGCTCGTTAGTTTTGATTTCTGCCCGAGTCTCTCTCACACACTCACTCAGGCTGCACGAGCCTCATTCGGCACGACATAAATACATTATCAGTCGCCATAAGTGTGATGTCAAAACAGACCGGCTCGGAATCGGCGGAGCGACCGCTGGTCATCGGTCCGGGCCGGTCATGTGGAAAATCAGCTAATTCCGGTCCCTGGCCGGTCGATTGGTGCATCTCTATATCATATGAAGCACAAACATGGTTCTCACCACTCCTGGCAAGCAGCTCTCCACCTCGGGGTTCGGCCCGTCGCTGTAGTGGTTTGCGTGAGTCCCGGGCGAGCCGGTGGACGAGTCGGACGAGCTGTCGGGGCTGGAGGGCATGTTGGAGCTGACCTGCGTGAGCTTCGCTGTGATGAGCTACGGAAAGAGTCAGTCCAGAGCTTTAACAGCTCATCTCTGCACGCTTCACCTCAAATATTAATATATACTAGGGGTGTAACGGTACACATATTCGTACTGAACATTTTCGGTATGGGTCTTTCGGTTCAGTACGCATGTGTACCGAACAAATCTTTCATTTTTTCAGGAAATTCAAAGAATAAATGCTGTTTTGGCGCTCTTTGATGTGGCGAGACAGACCGCTGTATAGAAGACTCGGTTCTAACGGCAGCGCGATCATCTCTTCTTCTTTACTACTAGTTTCTAGTTTTAACATGAAATAAACATGAATGAACAAATCATGCCTCATGTAATCTAATCACTCAATCAGTGTTTCAAGACGTCATTAAAACAGCTTGTAAACAAAATGTCACGCAGCATTTCATTTACCTCAGGCAAGTCATCAGTGTCTACAGCTCGTTATTTGCTAGAGAAATGAATTAGAGGAGCATTTTGAGAAATATTAGACTATACACTCATTATATTTTACTTGACCTGTTAGTGATGTCTTAATCATTTAATGTATATTTAAATAAATCTTTTATGAAACAAGTTATGACAGCCACTGTGTAAGTGAATATATTTCAACAACAAATAGAAATTTTACAATTTAGAAGTTAGCTTAAAAACTGCATTATGTGCAATTTACACGTTTTCATACAATTTTAAGTTGAGTGTTGATTATTATATTTAGAAAAAATAGTAATTAAATTTAAGTTTGGGCTCTGTTGTTAGTTGTAACCTTATAGTAATGTAAAAGGGCTCCCTATAGTTCAGAAGAGAAGCTGAGGTAGATTTTTATCCATAAGAAAATTATAATTGTAATTTAATTTATTTAAAGAAAAAGCAATTTGTTCAGTAAACCACTGTTTAATAATAATAATTAAAAAAATAATTTAAAAAAATTAAAAAAAGTTTAGTTTTTTCCTCCTGCTGTACTGAAATCATACCGAACCGTGACGTCAAAACCGAGGTACGAACCGAACCGTGTCATGTTTGTGTACCGCTACACCCCTCATATACACTGAGACATCTGTAAAGCTCACAGTTTTATCTTTGAGGTTGAGCTGTCCAATCAGCCGGCGGTCGTCAGCGGGGTCCACGATCTCTCCTCCGATGAACAGCTCTACTTTGGTGTGAGTGCTGTTGGCTTTGATGCGAGAGAGGATGCAGCGGCGGACCGAGCCGATGGTGTCGTTAGTGTGGGACCAGATGTCCAAGTCGTCCACCTGACGCCCCTGATTGGGAAACCTGACCACCAGAGTGATGTGCTTCCCCCGGAACGCCCTGAACACAGAGACAGACAACATGAGAAAGCCATTCAGACTCTTTTGTCATTGTTTGGCTTCCTGCTGCATGGGTTCAAGTCTGCATGAAATATAAATTCACCTCACCTTTATGGATCATACAGTAAAAAAAAAAGTCTGTGCATGTTTCATTTAAAAAATTAAAAAATAAACATTTTGACCTTGTTTTAATTAAAATATCATAACTGGATCTTCCAGTTATTCAGTCTTCTTTCTGGTGACGTTTGCAGGATTTCTCTAGTCATTCAGTTCTCTTAAAGCGGTCATGAACTGAAAAACCTAAATTCCCTTGATCTTTTGACATAAGAGGTCATTGTACTATAAAAACTATAAAAACAAAAACTTTTATTTTGGATGCGATTATTCATTTGACAGCACTACTTCTAAATGATGTTTTCTTGATGTAAAAATCTTGATATTATAAGTGGACCTCAGAGAAAAATACAAAAAAAAAAAAAAAAAAAAAAAAAGGCAGTTCATGAC
>JAFVLL020019387.1:17160-31230 GCA_021397915.2 Tor tambroides
TGTATAATTTTGACCCATACAATGTATTTTTGGCTATTGCTACAAATATACCTGTGCTACTGAAGACTGCTTTTGTGCTCCAGGGACACATATAAGTACAAGCTGGAAAGGGAAGGAATAAATAAAGGGAAAGTCAAATTTAAATTTAGGATGAAGTCAAACAGTGTTGAAAGAGATGATTTTTCAGCTGTCACTTGAAAGTTGTCAGGGAATCAGCATTAAGGACTGGGGTGAGAAGATCACTCCACCAGCCAGCAACAGTGAACGAGAATGTTCTGGAAAGTGATTTTGTGGGGATTCGTCCAGTGGAGTGAAGCGAGTGTGTTTTTACCTCACTGTCCTGCTTCTCGTCTCCGGACGCGTCGTCGTCGATGTCGCTGCCGGTGCCTTCGATGGCCAGGATGCCGTTGCGGATGGGAGGGATCATGTACAGCTGCTGGATCACGGAGTTCATGTAGCAGGTGGCTCCTGCGTTCTTCAGACCCACGAAGCCTTTAGTCGGCCGCGGCCCCACCGGAGGCAGATACTCCCACTCCGCCAGCGCCTCGCACCCTGAGACAGACGCACGCGGTTCAGCACACCAATGCTTCTAAAGAACGTGCATTCCATTCAGTTCATAGAAGATGTTATTCTAATTCTATTGTGTTTATTTGTTTTCTTTTTTATTTGGGAAAAAAAAAACTTGACCCTGTAAGACTTGCACTCTATTTGTTTTCTAACGTCTTGTTCTCTTCAAAAAAAGGCCGCTAACACTAGCTTACTCTATTTTATTTGGTTTCTTTTTATTGATTATATAATTAACAAAAAAAACAACAACAAAAACTTTGCTACATGTACTGCGTTGGGCTAACTGAGACTTGTCATAGCACTTATATATTATTGCTGTTTTGTTGGTTTTGATTGCTTCTATTGTTCTTATTTGTAGGCTGCTTTGAATAAAAGCATCTGCTAAATGTAAATGTAAATGGATGTACACTGTGTTTTTCAGATGCTTCGATTAATAAGATTAATTAATATACTTAAAGCAAACGTGCCCAAATCTGTACAGCAGAAAAAAACCATCTGGTTCCATTAGGATCAAATCACAGATCTGTGTTCAGTATACAGGTGGAAACCTCCACATCAGCTGATTTACCTAAAATTAGGGATGGGAGATTTTTCAGATTTTATCGATTAATTTGAATTTAATGTTTTGCAAAGATTTTATTTTTTAGATATCGAGGAATCGCAATTTTGAATAGAAATATTACCTGGACATTTGAGAATTTTTTTAAAGCATGTTCTTTGTATTATTTCTGAACATATAAGACAAGTTTGTAGAAGATGTAGTTATAGTTCATGCATCTTTTCTGCAAAGATATTTAAGAAGTGATTTGTTTAACATTTACATCATGATGATGGTGCACTCGGAACAGAATTTTCTTTAACTAGAGGGTTAATAAAAAATTTTTTAAAAAAAATCGAGAATCAGTCAGACGCTCTGAAAAAGAAAATAGAGATTTCCATTTTCTGCCATATCACCCAGCCCTGCCGTTAAACTGAATAAATCCACGTGCCTAGATAGTACATGTCAGTGAGCGTGTCGACGATCTGTTTGAGGTTGCGGACGCAGCCGACCGCGAGCGCCACCAGCAGCTCGAAGCCGGCGTTTATCGACGCAGGACTGCTGCACACGGGAATGGCCTGCTCCGCCGGGAACTCGCCGCTCTGCACGTACTGCAGATACACGTTAGACGCCGGGAAGATGAAATCATCAATCAGCTCCTGAGAGAGAGACGGACAGCACAGATAAAGCCAACTTCCTTCCTCAATAAATCTTTACAAACGTAACTCAAACCAAAGGCCACTCGCCTTTATCAGATTAGCGCCTCCTTTCTCGCAGCCGATGTGGAACTTTTTCTCCGGGGTCTGAAAGGCCAGCAGCTCTTTGGTGACGCCCAGATGACCCTCCAGAATGGTCTCTTCCACGCCCGTCTCTCCGGTCCTCCTCACCTCATCCTGAACATACGTGAAAACCAGAGGAAAGAGAATTAAAGCATCCGTCCTTCCTAGGGCCCTATGATTTCCACGATGCGGAAAACACAGAGGAATCACGGAATCCAGTCATAAAATGGGATTTGCTGTTTAACGCGGAATGTGACAGAATTTGCCAAATTTTGGATGGATAAACCATAAATCAAAACGTGATATGGACTAGTGTCTGTGAATATTAAGCCACAAAAAAACCGATTTAAATGTGAATCGTGCTGTGTGAATGACCAGCGCAGACACGTCGCTTCGGTTACTGCGCTCAGTGTGTTTTCAGCCTCTGCCGCCTCAATACAGGAGTACATGAACAATCTCTAGAAATGCTCTGAGAGTCACTTCACGAGCATTTAACCGTTTCTTTTGAGAGAAACTATCATCATATCATTTACAAACATAAAGGCATTCACAGCAACCCATCAAAATAAAAGCTCGGTTTAACTTGACAAATATATTACTTAATGTAATGATAATCCTACAACTAATTATAAAGATATTATTAAAGTATTATTTTTAAGGAATATTTACCAGAAAACTGTAAATACACAACACAGTATTTCTGAAAAAAATAAATAATGTGTGTCTCTGCAGCACAAAAGCAGTCTTCAGTAGCACAGGTATATTTGTAGCAATAGCCAACAATACATTGTATGGCTCAAAATTATCCATTTTTCTTTTATGCCAAAAATCATTAGGATATTAAGATCATGTTCCATGAAGATATTTAGTAAATTTACTACTGTAAATATATCAAAACTTAATTTTTGATTAGT
Organism: Tor tambroides; assembly: GCA_021397915.2. Classification (NCBI taxonomy): domain Eukaryota; kingdom Metazoa; phylum Chordata; class Actinopteri; order Cypriniformes; family Cyprinidae; genus Tor; species Tor tambroides. The sequence continues at coordinate 19,959 of JAFVLL020019387.1, forward strand.
AATATGCATTGCTAAAGACTGTTTGAACAACTTTAGGAGGTATATAATATTTAGATTTTTTTGCACCCTCAGATTCCAGATTTTCAAATATTGTTCTATCCTAACAAACCATACATCAATGGAAAGATTATTTATTCAGCTTTCAGATGATGCATAAATCTCAATTTAAAAAAACTGACACTTATGACTGCTTTTGTGCTCCATGGTCATATATAATAAATTAATTCTTTATCAAACCTAATTAACCTTTATAAAGACCTACTATTGATTATTAAAATTTAATGAAACCATTAAATCCAGAAAATTAATGGAAAACACAGATTCACAGAATTTGGTAAAAAATAAAACTGAATTTGGAAAAAAAAGTAATAAAATGTATTTCATAGGGCCTTAAAAATGTAACTTACTTTAATAAACAGCTGTGTAAGTTTCATGATTTCAGTTAATTAGACATGCTCTTCAATTAATATTTTTTTATTTAACCATAAAAACAGAGTCTAGAAAATAGAAATGTAATCCAGAAAAATGACAGGTATCTGACAGGGCCCTGGACTCACGCGGATCCTCTTGAGCCAGTCGATCTCGTTGTTGAGCAGCACCTCGGCGTTGGGCAGGTTTATGTTGCTGTTGTAAGCGTAGTTGAGTAAGTGCCGCAAGAGCGTGAAGTAATCGCCAGCGTGCTTCGCTCTTTCCTTAGCCGTACTCTGAAAGAGCAGCACAGTTATCACACGAGCGGCGTCTAAATGACTCAAAGCGAGCGCTGTATGCTGTACTCACGCCCAGAACAGTGAAGAGGAGGGTGATGAAGAACAGCAGGGGTCTGTGTCCCATACAGCACCTGGTGGCCATGAGGAAGAACTGCTCCTGAGCCATCTGACGCACCGCTCTGAACAAAACACAAACTCCTCTTACACCACTCAATCTGAGGTGTCTTTCCTCATGTATCGCGTTAGATGTCACTATAAACAGCACAAGCACATTAATGCACTAGTAATCTAATGATCCATCACTTCTAATGTTGGGGACTTTAATGACTAAATAGGAAATACAAATACTAACTAAATTTAAATCACTTTTGATTTTTAACCAGGGTATGAGTCTATCAGCGTATCTAAACATCTTGAGACAAGAACTTCTATCTTTGTTTGTTTATTTCTTTAATTACATCCCCATTGATCATAAATCATGTAAATATATTTTCATTATACATTATTTGACTCATTCATGGTGCAATCACCTAAGATTATCATCTTTCATTTGGATGAGTTGAATATTTCTTGTAAGCTAGTGATATATTACTATAAGTCAGCATTTTGTTGATAAGATCTGTTTTTAAAAATTATATCATCAAACTGCATTAGTCAAAGAAATTACAGCAAAAACTGAAATATTTTTACTATTTAAAAAACTGTTTTCTATTTGAATATATTTTAAAATCTAATTTATTTAAAGTTTCAAAAAGACTGATTTTCATCATTATAGATGTGGTCTAGAATAAATTTCTAATATTCCTGATTTGCTGCTCAAGTGTGTGTTATTATTATTATTATTATTATGTGAAAGCAGCTAATTGATTACATAGTTTATTTGATGATAGAAAGTTCGAAGAACAGCATTATCTAAATGAAATCTTTATAACATTATAAATGTCTTTATCCACTTTTGATAATTTGACATCTTACTAAAATAAAAGTATTAAAATTCTATAATTTACCCCCACCCCCAAAAGCTTTTTATTTCAGACAAACGCTGATATTTAAGGATCTTTCTATTCATCAAAAGAATCTTGAAAAAAATATACTCAACTGTTTAAATATTAATAATAATAATAATAATAATAATAATAATAATAAATGTTTCTTGAGCAGCAAATCAACTGAGAATGATTTCTGAAGATCATGTAACACTGAGCTGGAGTAAACAGTGTGAAAATGCAGCTGCATCCACATGTCTCCCACATAAGCTTAATTTTTAAAACAGTAAAAATATTTCAAAATATTTCAGTTTTTGCTGTACTTTGGATCAAATAAATGCAGGCTTGGTGAACAGAAGAGACTTCTTTAAAAAACATTAAAAAAATCCTACTGTTCAAAAACTTCTGACTGGAAGTGTACACTTACTCTAAATATTTCACACAAGTTCTTTAACAAAGAATTGAGCTGCGTTTTCTGCTTTTAAACTCTTCAGCTCACCGGTCTATCAGGCGTCCACTGTAAGTACGTTTACTGTAAATGCATGTTATACTGGATTTATAAGCCGAGTCAACAGAAGCGCACGTACTTGCTCTGGCAGTGCAGCAGCAGGTCGATGATGAAGGTCTGCCAGGCTTTCTCTTTGCTGAGCGTGTCGAGGGCCGTCGGGAGCAGAGCGAAGCACAAGGTCATGACCTCCAGCGACTCACAGCACACCTGCTCGTCTTCCGCGTCCGGCTCGTTTCCTGCATTCGTCTGCAGGACGACAGATTCATGCTCAAAAACACTGCTGGAAAAAGTCTTAAATGCAGTTGCATCAAATTCATTCAAAGTCTTAAATTGTACAAGAAAATCTGAATTATGATTTCAAGAGGTCTTAAACTTGGAGACGGAAAGACCAAAATTGCGATACGGCGTAATGTGACGATTAAACTTCAAAAGGCTATGATTTTAATGAATAAACACGAGCGCTGCACATTTCAAAGTCTGGTGGTGGACGGTTATATTTCTGCCGTTCTGAAAGCGCCACCTGCTGGCAGAGAACGAATGTGCGTTTTCAATAAGGCTGGTGTTTCTGTTCAGACCAGGGCGAAAATCCACCCACGTTCTTACCCTGCACACACGCTGTAAATGTGAACCGGTGGATCGATAAGCAGATAATGCATTATAAAAATCTAACAGTAAAACGTATTTATGTTAATTAACGTAATCTATTGAAAATAATTGTTTAAATTAATACTTCTGACTCATCCATTTTCTTAAAAATGGTTTAAAGGCTCAAATGTGAAGCTCATTTGATAAAACTTTTATTTTTTTGTGAAAAATTGTATCTGAACTCTAAATCACACTTTTTATAGTCATTTTAGAGTTCTGTTGCTATAGACATTGCCTTAGCCCGCTCATATGGTATTCGTTTGTTTAATTTGAGCTTAAAAATCCTGCAGAAACCCTGGGAACATGAACATGCCTTCTCGTAGATCTTGCTGATCTCTTCGTTGGAGCTGAAGACCAGCTGCACCATCCCACAACCTGAAGCCCAGACGATCTTCTGCACGGCGCGGATCACACAGATGTCCGGGATGTACTTCGAAGCCTGGAAGAAGTTCTGCACAGTGTCGGAAAACAACAAAATTATGAATATTAGTGTGAGGTAGACCTCATACTCCAACTCTGAAGCCTTCTACACACTGCGCAATTTTAGCAATCCTATAAGATCATCGCAAATCACACTTGTACTAATAAACCTGGGTACGACATGCATGTAGACTGTGCGATGATGAAACCCGTTGACTCTTACGCTACGACGCACGTTTCTGTAGAAAAATAAAACATCATCAGCATGTGCTAGTGGTAAACACGATCATGATGAATCACACTTTTGCAGTTGTAGTTTTTATGTGTGCTGAGAAAAACTGGAAGCGCCACAAGAGGAAGGAATAAGCTTGAGGTCAGCAGTTTAATGTTTTAGCTGTGTCGCGTTGATTTCATGTCACATTTTTATTGGCTGGTCAGCAAACATGGGTCGTAGCAGCGAACACACTGTGCGATGATCATGCTGGATTCTGACACTATCTTCGGTCTCAAGACCGTCTTTGAACCGCTCTCACTGTACGACATAAGAGCACTGATTAGGAGTCACGAGTGTTTCACGATGCCAGTCTTTCGTCGGGGACAGCTGAAAATGGCGCAGTGTGTCTCGGGCTTAAAGCGATGAAGATCAGGAACCTGGTCAGAGATCTGCTGGGCGAGCCGGATGGCCACGTTGCGCAGCATGCATTCGGCGGCGGGGTTGGGAATACTCTGGAGAGCGTTCTGCAGCACCAGAGCCTGCTCATGCGTCGCCTGATTGATCTGGAACACAAACACAGTCACATCACCATCAAGAAATCAGCCTCGTCATAATAGGGCTGGACGATGTGAGCTAAAAACTGAACATTTTACCTCGATTACAATTAATGAACAATTATTTCACTTATTTGTCCGCATAGTTCACGACAAGGTTTGTATTGTAAACATGCTCGACTATTAAAGGTGGGATATTTTTTCTAATGAAAGAGTGCATTTCTTATCTTGTGATAACATAACTGAAGGAAACAAACTATGGTTATTTATTGAATATTACTTTAAGTATTTATGTATAATCCACTATTAAGGGTTATTGAAGGATATAGTGCAATATAATTATTCATAATGACACTGTAATATATTATATCTTGTCATAAATAATTATAACCGAATTTAAAATGCACAGCGAAACAAAGAATTGATAAGTGCTATAATGCATCGACTGTGGTTACAGCTGTTCATGAGAATGTACAATGCATTATAAGGCGCATTACAAGGCATAATTAATGCATTAAACTTCTTTTATAATGCATTATACATAAAGGCTTTAAGTGAAGTGTTACCAATATTTCAAACAACTGAAATCAAAGCACACATTTCCTGAAATGAAAACGTCTTATGAAAAAGTTCACGTTTCAGTTTGAAGGTAAAAAGCATATTTTATGCTGTTCAGAAGACTGCGTTCGAGTTCTGCTGCTTCCATGCCACTGACTGGATGAAGTCACGTGACTACACACATGTTAGTATGTTTTTAAGGGGCAAGAGTATTACCAGGATTGAAAAACCAAAATAACCAGGAAAATTACGTTGGTTAGAGGTTCTGAATTTCAGTTTGATTAATGGTCCAGCCCTATGTCATAACCTGAGATGTTGGGCGCACCGGAGAAGCAGGGTTGGTTCCCTCCACCACAGGCTGGCAGGCCTCCGCGACGGCCTTCACGTGCCCGAACCCGATGGCAGTGAGCAGCAGCTTGCCGATCTTCAGGGCGTTCAGGTAGGCCCCGCGCCTCGTCTCCATGTCCGCATTGGGAAGGAAGTTGTTCCTGGTGAGCATGCCCAGAACCAGAGGCAGACCGCCGCTCTTCAGGAAGTTGAACTGAAAGTCACTGGCATCATCTCCCAGAGTTCCACTGGCCGGCATCAGCAGCGCATACACCACCTGAGACCAGACACATCAGATACGTGACCCTGGAGCACAAAAGCAGTCTTCAGCAGCACAGGTATATTTGTAGCAATAGCCAACAATACATTGTATGGCTCAAAATTATAGATGTTTCTTTTATGCCAAAAATCATTAGGATATTAAGATCATGTTCCATGAAGATATTTTGTAAATTTCCTACCGTAAATATATCAAAACTCAAAAAATATCAAAAACTCATCACCAAACAACAATGACTTGTACATACACTATATAGACAAAAGTATTGGCACCCCCTTCTTTAGAACAGAAAAATGCACTTCCAAATCTGTGGCAACAACGATGGGAACATAATTCATGTATTTAAAAATTGTATTTCCATCTCTGTTGCAACAGTTTTGGACGTGTCTAAAATGACTGTACCCATATGTACAAGTCATTGGTGTTTAGTGATGAGTTTTTGGCTCAAGATCTGCATTTACAGTCACACCAGAGCCAGTGTTCAACTGGGATTGGGACTTGGCTTTCTGCAGACCAGTCAAATTCTTCCACACTGACTCAATCAATCATGTCTTTTTGAACCGAGCCTTATACACAGAGACAATGTCATGTTAGAATAGAAAAGGGTTTTGTCCAAACTGCATATAATATTAGAAGCACACAGTTTCCTACAATATCATTATATGCTTTAACATTAAGATTTATACTCATAGAAATTACTAAAGTAGTCAAACCTGTTCATTAGAAGGGGGCGACCCAATACTTTTGGCAATATAGTGTATATCCAAAATAACTGATATTGAATCAAATCGGTAATCGAATCGAAAGCTTGTAATGAGAATCGATTCGAATTGTGAAAATCATGTCCAAACGCAGCCCTCCTGTGATCATTATATTTACAGCTGCAGAAGCACACGAATGATAGTTTCACAGAAATATGACGAGACCTCCGTGAGGTAGAGCACTTGTGAAGCAGACGGGCCGAAGAAGCGGGAATCCAGCGTGGGACTCAGACTGTTCTCTCCCAGCTTGGCGTGATCCAGACATATCGCTCGCAGGTTCTCCACGGTCGTGTTATCTGTGAACAAAACATCACACTTCAGTGAGCTTCACAGCCAGGCCGCGTGTCACAGAGCGAGTCCTCACGGTCTCTTCTGCTACCTGGAGGCATGAGCTTCATGAGCACTCGAGCTCCGTCTCGCAGTAACGGCATGTTCAGGGTGCAGCCCAGATCAGCGATCTGCCACAAGAAGGAGATATAGCGCAGATGCAGCGACATGATCTGAGGAGAGAACAACAACAGTCACCTCAATCAGATGTGCTGACAGATCACTCACCAGTTTAGACCACAGATCAAAGATCTGGCTGATAACAATGAACTGATAACCAACTGATATTCCACAGGACTTTGTCAAAATCAACGACAAATAAAACACTAATAACTAAAATCAATTGTTTTATTTTAGCTTCAAGCATTAATTTTTTTTCAACACTTGAATGTCGGCAGGTTTCATAAAAGAAGCAACATTTTGAGCAAAATTGCATTTTTATCAAATACTACATCTGGATCATATTCAGTACTACTATCAAAGCAAAGATGCAGCAGATCACTTCCTAAAGTCCTTTACCACTTCCTGGATCCACAGTTCACTCAAACATTAGGCAGTTTTCATTTATGTGTTGATGATCGCATTATTTTTCATCTGCTTGCATATGAGATCGCTGGTTTCTGCGTCTTCCTCATCTGTGTTTTTGATCGGCATGTTCTAGACTCATTCAGGAGATGAGTAATAGCGAGTGTATAACAGCGAGAACCCAGAAAATTCTGTGTTTGGTAGGGAAGCATCGTCTCATGAATAACAGAATAACAGAAGTGTTTGGTGGGGAAAGAGTTAATAAACCTCAAAATTATTAAGATTTAACAGTGTATTAAAAGATTTATAGGTTTATATACTCAAGACTTTCAGTGAGGCAGTGTTAATTTTGTCAACGAAGAATAATCATTAACAAACATTTTTTTTGTGACTAAGACATGACGTTGACGAGCTAATATCTGATGATAAAAACTATGACGAAATGTACGCCGTGTCTTCGTTAACAAGACGAGACGGGACTAGAACGTTATTTGAGGACTACCAGACATTCAAAATGCACCTGAAGGGTTGGGGACTGGGTGACCAGACGTCCCGTTTTCCCGAGTCACAATTAGTTGTTGATTAAATTAAAGTTAGTGAAGCCGGGATAGGCGGAATCATCCTGATAGAAGTGCTCTCTCTCTTCTTCAGTTCTCACACAGCGCCATCAGTTCTCAGTGCTCAAACACACACACAGCAGTCCAAATATCTATCGTGTAGAGTATCTCACGTAAATACAGTCAGTTATGGCTTAAGTGAAGGTAAACAGGTGGGTGGAAACTGAATGCGTGTCAGTCTTGCATTCATGCCTTCCGTCTTAAAGGGACAGCGTTCCTAATTAAATACCTATCTGTGTCATTAATGTTAACCAACAAAAGATGTTAAATAAATGTACATATGTTACGTAAACCTGCTGTATTTGAAAAATTAGTTTAATTTGTATCTCTAAACAAAAAATGAAAATTCTCATAATTTATTCCAGTTTTTCCAAATTCAAACCTTGATTCAAATTTCTCATGAGCTTAATTGATTTGGTCTAAAGAGAGAAGAACTAATGACTATTTCTGTTTGAAGACTACATATAAAGAAATGTTGGTAACTGCAGTTTGACTAAAAGTTGGCAAAAATGCAATGACTTTGCGTCGACTAAAACTTTGAAAGACTCAAACGGCTAAAACGTGACTAAGACTATCAAGCATTTTCATCTCAAGACTAAGACTAAATCAAAAATGCCTGTTAAAATGAACACTGCAGTGATGTCACGTAACTGCACACATACAATGAAATACCCAATACTGAACTGATCTGTTATATTATCAGACAGCCTAGCGCTTTATAAGCTGCGTGGCTCATTGAGAGCTGAGGTTATCATGTGAAGCACAAGCATGTTCTCACCACTCCTGGCAAGCAGCTCTCCACCTCGGGGTTCGGCCCGTCGCTGTAGGGGTTCGCGTGAGTCCCGGGCGAGCCGGTGGACGAGTCGGACGAGCTGTCGGGGCTGGAGGGCATGTTGGAGCTGACCTGCGTGAGCTTCGCTGTGATGAGCTACAGAGAGAGTCAAGTGTTTTAGCAGCTCAGCTCTGGCTTCACATCACACAGCAATACACGACCAGTTTTTAATGTTTTTAAAACAAGTCTCTTCTGCTTACCAAGCCTGCATTTTTTTCATCCAAAATACAGCAAAAACAGTACAATTTACTAGGAATATATTGGAATATATTTTATAATGTAATTTATTCCTCTAATTTCAAAGCTGAATTTTCAGCATCATTACTCCAGTCACATGATCTTCAGAAATCATTCTAATATGCTGATTTGCTGCTCGAGAAACATTTCTGATTATTATTATTATTATGTTGGAAACAGCGGAGTAGAATTTTTTCAGGTTTCTTTGATGAATAGAAAGTTCAGAAGAACAGCATTTATCTGAAATAGAAATCTTTTGTAACATTATAAATGTCTTTATCTTCACTTGTTAGGATAGGACAATATTTGAAAATCTGGAATCTGAGGGTGCAAAAAAATCTAAATATTGAGAAAATCTCCTTTAAAGTTGTTCAAATGAAAGACTTGAGGCTATAAAGGTGCTCCAGCTAAGTACTGAGTTAAGGGTTTGAATACTTATGCAATGTACTTATTTCAGTTGTTTTATTTATAATAAATTTACGAAGTTGTGACAGTTCTGTTTTTACTTTGTCACTATGGTGTATGGAGTGTAGATTGATGTGGAAAAAAAAGTAATTTAAATCAGTTTAAAATATATATATATATAAACATACACAAAAAGAAAAACAAGTAGACAATAGAAAAATAGCAGTAGTGCTAGTGTTGGATTTTTTATTTATTTATTTATTTTTTTAAGAAAGTCTAGCAGTTAGAGAACAAAAAGAGGGTGCAAGTGATAGAGGATCAGGTATGGATTTTTCTTAAATAAATAAAAGAAGACAAATAGATAAAGTAGAATTAAAATAGAATAGAGGGTGCTAGAGTTAGAGGGTCAAATAAAGATCAAGTAAATGACAGCAGCAGCGGATCAGACGTGATTTAACTGCATGCTGACGGCTGGCGGTCGACGAGGAAGACCGGCTCACCTGATTCACTTGTAGTTTTGGTCCGAGGTTGGTGTATATTTCTTTCAGCAGGTCTATTGCTCGAGTGGCGATGTCATCACTGCCTTGAATCACAACCTGTGGAGAAGAAATCAGATTAACATGATCTGGATGAGCAGCGTTCACACTGCAGCTGAATACGGAGTCACTGTGAATTCAGTTACTCACCAGACTGACAACCGGACTCTACAACCCAGATAATGACTGAAAACCAGGTAGGGACAGGAGCTACTGTAGCAGATTTAGGGCTGGGCCATTCTTTTAGATTTTAGAAATTCATCTGAATGTACTTAATCACAGTTTTAAATTAAAAAAATGGGCAAACATTACAATTAGACACACTGACAATCAGTGTTGGGGAAAGTTACCTTTAAAAGCAATGCATTACAATATTGCGTCACTCCATGAAAAAGCCAAAAGTTATATTTTTGGCAACAGTAAAGGCCCTTTCACACCGAAAGTGAAATGAATAATCCTCAGGCTGCAGAATATGCCTCTGTCTCTGCACTGACTCCTGATTTCTCTCAACACGGGGACAGGAGAGCTGTCAGTCAGTAAATAGGAAATCAAAGTAACCTGCGTTACTTATTTGAAGAAGTAACTTAAGTAAATATTTTCTTGTTAATTTAAGAGTAATGCATTACTTTACTAGTTACTTGAAAAAAGTAATCTGACTACGTAACTCGTGTTACCCCCAACACTGCTGACGATATGCCAGTGATAACAGTTTAGAGATAAAAATGATACGAGAGCATGACGCTGGCAGCTCGTCTAAACACACATCTTGATTAGGGATGTAACGATCAACCGCGAGCCGGTTCAAATGTGTAACGATCAACCGCGAGCCGGTTCAAATACGTCACGATTCAAATCGGTTGAGATGCCGAACAAATCGCGATACAGTTGGAGTAGGAGTTTATATGAATGTATCTCTGAGGGGAACTGACTGTCTTTACAGAAAATCCAACACTAGCTTTCTATTTTTCTATTCTGTCTACTTGTTTTTCTTTTTGTGTATGCATTTGCGACCATTTTTTGAGCGTGTGCGAGTAAATATTTGACGTGGTCGCACTTGTGCGAGTGCATGGTCTGCGCTGCTCCAAAGCGTCTGCTTCATACAGCGCTGCAGAGCTGCGGCACATTGTAGCATTGTGTTGATGTCGTGCACTGACACACTACACGAGGTGAAACGACTGAATTGCATTGACGTTTACGAATCTCCACGACACCCTACATCAAGCAGATCGTGGCAAAATCGGGCTAAAATCATGTCTGAATGTGGCTTTAGTTTGTTCATATTGAGAGATTTCTTTTATTTGTGTAACTTGTTTGATTTGGGGTTTGTTTTAAAATTTCTATTTAGTTTTGTTATATGTCAATTTCACCAAGAAATGTGCAGCAATAGTCTAATAAAAGGACACCTTTTGATTTACTGTATGTCTTCAATCTCATTTTGCTAAAAAAAATCATGAGAACACCGAATCGTGATTTGAATCGAATCGTGAGTTGAGTGAATCGTCTGGATTCATTGACAGGTTTTACCCTCCAGAGGTAGTCGAGGCCGATCAGCTCCAGGTCGTCCATCATGTAGGCCCTGCGTTTGGCCACCAGCTTGCCCTCTCTGCAGTTGACGGCTTTGAAGAAGCGCTCGAAGCACTTCATGCCGTTCTCCGTGAGCAGCGTGGGGTCTAGCTGCAGCACGTTGTTCTCAAAGAAGTCCTTGTTGATGTCCGGGTCCAGATCCGGCTCGTCACCCATCAGCTTGGAGTACCACTTAAAGCAGGCCTCGCGGTCGCACAGAAAGACGGCGTTCTCCGCCAGACACTTCCAGATCTGCTTGGCCTGCGGAGC
>JAFVLL020019388.1:0-21715 GCA_021397915.2 Tor tambroides
TATATATACCAAATCTGGTATACAGTTTATAATATATGCCTATAAACTGTATACCAGATTTGGTCTTTTTCATGTTCATTCATTTCACGTCTTCTTCCATATCATTAGACCACTATCCTGTGACCAATGTGTTTATAAAGTCATTAAGTAGTAAAGTCATAATTTCGACTTTTTATCTCGTAATTATGACATAGTTAAGTCATAATTTCGACTGTTTATCTTGTAATTATGACATAGTTAAGTCACAATTTTGACTTTTTATCTCATAACTTCGACTTTTTAAGTCATAATTTTGACCTTTTATCTCATAATTTTAACTTTTTAAGTCAGAATTTTGAGTTTTTATGTCAGAATTTTGACTTTATCTCGTAATTACGACTTTTTAAGTCATAATTTCGATTTAGATGTCATAATTTCAACTTTTTGAGGCATTCATTTTTTTCTTACGTAGCAGAAATGGGCTTCCATAGAATTTGGATCCATGATTTAGATTTTGTTAGAAATATCAGATCCAGCCCCAGACACCAGGGGCCTCATTTATAAAATGTTGCGCAGAAACCATCCTAAATTTGATCTTACGGTCATCTCTCAAATATGCATACGTGTGATTCATAGAATGAGCGTATGCACAGAAAACGCATGTACACCTCTCTTTCAGATGTGAAATCTATGAATCGCAAATGATCTTGAACTTGCACGCAACTGAATGGTTTCAGCTCTCTGCCTTGTAAACGACTCCTAATTAATGTCATTAACATATAAAAGATCATCAGTCATCGTACAAATCCTTTAATTTAGAACAGCGAGCTGCAAGAACTTACATTTTCAAAAACCTGCAGTAGCTACTCCAACAAGAAAAAGTGTGTATGTCTGCTCAAACCCTGATGTGACGCTAAGCACTTTTCCACGTCAATGGCCGTTTTTACAAATATGAGCATTGGCGTGGATTTAAGCGTATACACACTCTAAGATCAAATCTGTGTGTACTTACGCTTTATAAGTAGGCCCCAGATCCTGTCAGAAAATATCTGTTTTGTCTGGTAACAGAACAGCTAGTCAGCAAAATTGTCTAATACCCAAAACCCGTAATCAGCAAGTCTTGTCCTGTACCCAAAACCAGTGATTGTCTGGTACACAAAACTGTATTAACAGTTTTCTATCAGCCACCAAATTGACTAAGTAAAGCCAGAGAAAAGCAGAAGCAGGAGACGTGATGATGATTTTAAAAAAAAAACAGAGTTTATTGAATAATCTTAGTTGTGTGTTTCAATGCTCAGACTTCGTCTGACCAGCACAAATCCAACTAGTAGTGTTTTACCAATCGGATTCATAATAACATCCCATAAACCTTGAGTTTCCATAAACATTCCATCATATATCTTATTCCTGAAGACAAACAGCCCTTGAAACACAGTGGTAAGACAACAATGGAAAAATAATATTAAAAAAAATAATACAAAAATGACTAATCAGTTAATGAATCAATGAAATGAGTATATAAATGGCTTAAATGATTGTTATAAACAATTATATGATTAAATGGAATAAATAATTAAATGATAAATGATTATGAATGAATGAGTACAAAAGAAAAAAATTAAATCACAACACAGATGTATGGTTGCACTTTTAAAGCAAAACAGTTTGCATTTGAGAATTAGATCCTTCGCTATATAATAACCCTAACGGTAATAAATGAACATGCATTTGGATTTGGATGGTATAAATTGATCAATGAACTTGATTCTTTTTAATGAACAGAAAGTACAAAAAATCACATACACATGTACTGTAGATTTTGAACAGTAAACATTAATGTCTCAAGGACATAGACAGTTATTAATCATATCATCAAGAATCCTACAGTATTTTACAACCATACAGTAGGAATTACTTTGTAGAGCCACTTGTAATTACAAGCACTTATTCAATATCTGTGCCTGACCACTTTGGAAACAGAAAATATCAGTATACAGTCAGACAGGACCCATTTCTTAATACTTGGGTCACTTTTCGAAAACTCTTTACACAGTTATCCTCACCAACTTTTAGCTTGGCACAACAGTTAAATTCACACTCCGAATGCACTAAAACTACCAAAACTTTTATTACATGTGCTAAATCAAGTCATTTTTTCATATGTAAATTTCCTTTAGAATTTAATTTGAAAGATTTAGTCATCGAAAGCATTTTGTGTCAAAGCAATGGAAAATGATCCACCTTTTAGCCAACATAGACTGCTGTTGTGCTCAGTGTGAAGTGTTTTGAAAACATGACCTACATATTAAGAAACTGGTAACACTTTAGTTTAGGGACCAATTCTCTTAGTTGCTTATTAGCATGCATATTACTAGCATATTGGTTGTTTATTAGTTCTTATAAAGCATATATTAATACCTTATACTGCATGACCATATTTTAGATCCCTTAAGCCACTTCATACCTAAACTTAACAACTAGCTTACTAACTATTAATAAGCAGCAAATTAGGAGTTTATTGAGGCAAAAGTCATAGTAAATAGTTAGTTAATAGTGAAAATTGGTCCCCTAACTAAATTGTGACTGAGAAACTGGTCTTAGTGATTTATTAGCAGCACAAAACTCACATAATCCTAATTTATTCTTGATGGAGAGGATAATCTTAATGAGAATCGAATTCAGACTGGCATTCAAATGAAATAATATAAATCATCATACGTATTCATGGCTCATATCTTTAGGAAGATTTTCTACGTAAAAATTTGAGCGAGATATATTAGACCATGCTTCCGAAGCCTTTTTAGATATTTCTGTGGTTATATTATATTGAAATACACTATTTTCAATATCACAGATGTGATTTGAGCATATTCTTTCTGCACTCTTTTTTGCTATTTGTCGCAATTTTTCATCCAAATGTTTATCTGTTTCCTCAGACAGGAGCTCCTCATACCGTGTCTTGTAGTATGGTTTTCCTTTCCAGATCTTGCAACAGCAGTCCTTCAGACATTTATAACTGGGTGGAGGGGGGGGTTTACAGATCTTGCAACAGCATTTCTTCAAACACTGACAAGAAAGACTGTCACAATACATTCTAATCTTGGTGGTTGATATCAGCCACCATCCACAGAAACCAACAGCTATGCAGGTGTAACCAAAAAGCTGCAAAAGATGTTTGATGTTTAGTCAGTTGTTTTGAATCATAATTATGCTTAAATCTTAAACTGAATGGCAGATTCCACTGTGGACTTGTCCCACAAAGAGATTTAACTGCATCTGTTTCCTGTGCAATAATGGTGGGAAAGTTGAATAGCTTTTGATTGCCATTACTTTGTGTGTATCAGCAATGAAACCACACTGAGGAGATCAAATGGAGTAAAGACAACTAACTTTAGTCTCTCCTGGCAATCGGAAGTTAAAACAAACTGCAATAGTCTAAACATGATTAATTTTATATCACCCACCACTAATAGAAAACACAGAAATGTCTGTAAAAATAGGGCACAATGTGCTGTGCTATTAGAGTACTTACCTGTGACCAGTTTTTGTAGCTTGTAATCATGCTCTTTTCTTGAAGAGTGAGATCTGAGTTCCTTTTGCATGGAATTTCACGCAGTGTGTCATTACGTTTGGTTGCCAAACAGAGATACAGGTCTCCGTCTAAAAGAACAAATCCTCCCCAGAACAAACCAATTCCAAGAAGCTGAAAGAGTTGAGGACAAAGACCGTGGCAACAGGCTGCACACTTTTTTGTTTGGGTTTGTTTCATTATTTTTAAAATAAAAAACAATATCAGAGGAATGACCGCAAGGTAAATGACCACAATATAATGAAACGCAGGTGTGCATGTGCACGAAAACTGAGAATTAAAGATGTACTGAAAAATGTAAATCATCATAAAAACTAGAAATATATTTGCAGCCTGTGACAAAATCAAGCGCAGTTTGCCTGGAATATCAGAGAAAAGATGCGGCATTGTTGATCAGCTGAAGCTCAGACGCAGAGGTTCAAAACAAATAGCTGTTTCCTCTCTCCTGAAGTCTCGACTGAGTCCTTGAGGCACCTTATATCAGTCAAGATGTCTAGAAAAATCATTTCTCAAGATGGTTTTGAACAGTCTCACCAACAAATCAATAGGTTCCTCTTTGGAAGTTTGAAAGTGACATTTAGAGAATTTGTTTTAAAAATGCAGTGTGTTATGGTTTCAATATGAGCGTTTGAGGGATTTCATGTAGGCTACAGCTCATGATATGTTGATTATACAACTCCAAAAACAGTGTAATCTTAAGTGAATAAATAAATCAATTAATAACAGAATGAAAAAAATGAAATGAGATGAAATAACTATAAACATATATTAATGCAAGACTGTCTGAAAGAAATTAAAACTTCTCTTCACTTTTCCTTATTATTATACAATTTCACAAAAAAAAAAAATCCTGGAGTATTTCATATATTTGTCCAGTTATTACATTCACATAATTAGACATTATGTGCATCAAAAGGGATATCGCTTGATGCATTTATTTGAACTTCCTCTTTCAAAAAACTTTTGCAGACAAATTTGCTGTAAATTAACAGATATTTGCACAATAACTATTTTGACACTGAAAAAAATGGTTTAAGGTTTACTTTTAAGCAATTTTCACACAGAAATCGTTTGTACATTTGTCAAACAGTTATGAAGAAATGGCAAATAACACACTGAATTAAATGTCAAATTTTGAAGTAAGACTGAAATAGTACGTTCTTTTAAAATCTACTCCAATAATTGTTGCTTTATATACAACTTAAAAAATCATTTTTACAGTGTACATCCTCAAATATATCTCTTTTTCATTGTACATTTTACGATGTCATTTTCCCAGATCAACTTTTTCTCCATTAATCTTTAAAATCCTATCTGTTATTGATTAACATCAGGATTGATTGCATGTTGCATGTGCCAGCATAAGGTTCAGGCTCCTCTGTGAAAAGTGAAGTAAGAGAACTAAAAGTCACCTGATGTCTGCGTCCAAGGCCACAATTGCAAAATATGTTTTTTCCCACATACATTACTGTGCCAGCATGTGTTTTTCAGTTGGTATATGATTTCTTAGAATCATACACCAATTTCACAAAATAACCATAATGACACAAAACCCATTATCAAATACTACTTTCTCAATATCATAAGTGTCCCACTAAAAACTTGACACATAGTCAAACTAGAAAGAAATGTGTATTGTATTGTACAAGGCAAATAAAACTGAATAACTTTTAGCATCTAGCATGAACATGTTCATCCAAGAATTGATATTTTGTCTTTATTTGCTCCCCCTCATGTTGTTCCAAACCTGTATGAGTTTCTTTCTTCTGTTGAACACAAAAGAAGGTATTTTGAAGAAACGTTGCTAATCAAACAACTGATGGTAGCCATTGACTTCCATAGTTTTTTTCCTACTGTGGAAGTCAACAGCCATCAACTGTTTGCTTACCAGAATTCTTCAAAATATCTTCTTTTGTGTACAGCAGAAGAAAGAAACTCATTTGTGTTTAGTGTTATAAGCACACTCCCAATTTATTATTTAGGTGAAATGGTTAATTCTGTCAAGCTGTGTGTGTCAGGACACACCTCTCAGAGGTAATATTGACACAGGGAGGTGCTGGTCACCTTCCCTGGAAGTAAAGTTTGAAACTAGTTTGAGGGGATTAGAAATCGCTCATCCGTTTTAGCTTGTTGATTTATTATGCCGTCTACAGAGATGCTGAGCAGAGTGGTACATCGATTCATCAAAGACACTGCTTAAATGTAGGAACAGGTCACCAGAATGGCTTCAATAGGACAAATAATCTTTGGAAGGTAAAAGACTTTTTCAAACCATTTCAGGCTGAAAATTACAGTATGTATAATGAGTCAATATTTAATGTTCATCAAAATTGTCTTTTCCAGTATGATTTTTCTCATAGTAGTAATTTCAGGACTCATCATTTTCATTCTGGCTATTGCATTTTCAGGTTAGTAAAACATTCTGTTCTAAAAATGCATTTGGACTTTTGATGTATGAAAACTAAACGGTTGTGTGCATGTTTATTTCCAAGTGTCCCAAGGTACCGTTGAAAGCAGAAGTCCCTCTACTGTGGGGAACCTTGCTGAGGATGTAGTCCTGGACTGCAGGTTCCTTAGCAACAATGGCAATGAGCAATTCAGTGATGTGTCAATTACTTGGCTGAAAGACTCTGTCAGTGGGGTGGTCTATGAATACAAAAACAAAGCAGCCCAGCTTCAGGGGCAGAACACACAGTTCAGGAACAGGGCTCAACTATTCTCCGATGTGATATCAGTGGGCAATGCTTCCCTACTGCTGAGAAATGTGAAGCCAGAGGATGAGGGTGTGTATCGCTGCTCTGTCAATGCACCAAAAGTCTCAGGGACTACCAGCGTTAACCTTAGAGTGGCTGGTAAATACATTTTTTAATCATTTATTTCAAGTTAAATTAATGTTTAAAACCAGAGAATGTAGTTCTGCTTTATACTGCAGATACGCCAGTAGGTGGCGACAAATTACTGTTTTTATGAGTAAGTCAGTGAACCTTTCACTCAGATGATTCATTCAAAACCCTGATTCATTCAGGAACTACACAAACGACTATCTACATCTGAAATGGCATATTTCCCTTTTATATAGTGGGTGAAA
Source organism: Tor tambroides (assembly GCA_021397915.2). Classification (NCBI taxonomy): domain Eukaryota; kingdom Metazoa; phylum Chordata; class Actinopteri; order Cypriniformes; family Cyprinidae; genus Tor; species Tor tambroides. Next base: position 6,657 of record JAFVLL020019388.1, read on the forward strand.
AACAGCATGTGAACAGAGTAGTATGTCCGAATTCACAATATTCATAAAGCAGAAGACAAAAAGTCCCTGGATGACGCACTACTTCTGGCTAGATTCTGAAGTGTGCATCCAGGGGACAGTTTACTATCATATGAGGCCATGAGAGAATATTTGTGAATTACAGTGAAGTGACTGAGGCTGGTAGGTCACATAAGAATGAAATCATGACAAATTTGGTATGTCCAGATTACATTCATACTGTATAGAACATACTTTTTAATGGTCATTAAGTAATTACCTATTCAAAAGAAGTATGTACTTAGGGAGTATGTGATTTCAGACTCAGCCACTGTCTGTACAAATGATTCACTGAATCATTCACTCAAATAATTGATTCAAAACCTTGATTCATTCTGGAACTAATGGCCGGTTCTCAAACGGAAGGCCGCATCCTCCGGAGGTCGCATTTGTAGGCTGCATACATCATAAAGAAGATCTTATTTTAGAATATTAGCAGATATAAATTTGACCATTATTCTTAGTTAAGCGTAAATTGTTGAAATATGCTTATGACTTCCGAATGTAATGCTCAGTTAACCGAAATAAACCAGGCTTGATGACGTATGCAGCCTACAAATGCGACCTCCGGAGGATGCAGTCTTCCGTTTGAGAAACGGCCATCGTTTATGAGTGAGTCACTGAATCCTTGATTCAAAGATTTGTTTAAAACTCTGATACATTTAGGATTGAAACACATGAAACTATTGTGTGTTGCTCAATGATCTGCAAAGGTTATTACTGCTTTGGATTTTCATTGGGCAGAGCAAGAATAATTTATAATATTAAAATATTATTAAAGTAATTATTAGATAAATATTATTTAACTGAAACCATAGTGTACTTTGTGGGTGTGTAGTGTGTGTGTGTGTTTATATATATATATATATATATATACACACACACACGCAAAGACACACATACATGCATAATTAAAATGATATGTAACACATATATTTTAGTGTATTATCTGCTCATATCGAATTTTGCTTTTCACTCAAATCTCTGTGTTGTTTGCAGCATTCTCAGCTCCCACATTTACTCAACGGAAAGATGGGTCTCTATTTGCTCAGGCTCATAAATGGTTTCCCCAACCAGTGGTTAGCTGGTTGAGTCAGAGTGGACAGCTTCTAAACAGCAGCACCCAGTTTATCAACAACACTGCAGGAATCATGCGAGTTGCTAGTGTCCTTGAAGAGCCAGTAAAGGAAGATAACACCTACACCTGTCTTATCCAGAACAGTCTTGTGAAAGCTATCTCAGAGGCAACTGTAACAGGTAAAATAGTGATGTTGACAGAAAAAAAGTGTAAAGATAAAGCTAATTATTTAGCAGGACTCACCCATAATCATAACATTTACTCAGAGCATTGCATATCAAATCAAGTTTGTTAAAACAAATTTAATGACAACTTGGACACTGTGGACAAACAAACTGGATGTGACATATTAAATAGCATGACACACGCAGTAGGCTATGTAGAGCAAATAATGAGTTGCAAATGCAACATAAAAACACTATGCTTCTGTTGTAAAGTAAATATTGCTTTTCTTTATGATTATCCTCAGCAAACAGCGTGACGGAGAAGACATACTTCATATTCAATGCTGCATCTACAAAAGTGCCATCCTTACGAATTCTGCTCACAGCCATCCTTATACTTTCAGCAATCCAGTAGACGTTGTATCCAGTTTAAAAAATATGTACTTCTGGACAGAAATTGTTAAAGCAAAAAGGATTTTTTAAAATTAAAACAAGAATATAATTCTATTTGTTTATTCCAAATATAATGATGAATATAATAAACTTCCTCCAATGGTTGGTGATGGTCAAGCCATGGTTTTCTTGAACCAGTCTTGTTTGACAATAATGACATTTTCCAACATACATATATATATATATATATATATACAGGTGCATCTCAAAAAATTAGAATATCATGAAGTTGTTCTTTTTTTTGTAACATTTCAAAAAGTGAATCTTTCATATATTCTAGATTCATTACATATAAGGTAAAACATTTCAAAAGTTTTTTTGTTTAATTTTGATTATTTAATTTAGAGCTTACAGCTCATGAAAGTCAAAAATCCAGTATCTCAAAATATTAGAATATTTATATTTGAGATTCATTAAATGACCATCCCTACAGTATAAATTCCAGGTATCTCTTGTTCTTTGAAACCACAATAATGGGGAAGACTGCTGACTTGGAAATGGTCCAGAAGACAATCACTGACACCCTCCACAAAGAGGGTAAGTCACAGAAGGTCATTACTGAAAGGGGTGGCTGTTCACAGAGTGCTGTATTAAAGCATATTAAATGCAAAGTTGACTGGAAGGAAGAAATTGGGTAGGAAAAGGTGCACAAGCAACAGGGATGACCGCAAGCTTGAGAATACTGTCAAGCAAAGCCGATTCAAGCTCTTGGGAGAGCTTCACAAGGAGTGGGCTGAAGCTGGAGTCAGTGCATCAAGAGTCACCATGCTCAGACGTCTTCAGGAAAAGGGCTACCAAGCCCCTTCTGAAACAGAAACAACGTCAGAAGCATCTTACCTGGGCTAAGGAGAAAAAGAACTGAACTGTTGCGCAGTAGTCCAAAGTCCTCTTTTCAGATAAAAGTAAATTTTGCATTTCATTTGGAAATCAAGGTCTGGAGTCTGGAGGAAGACTGGAGAGGCACGCAATCCAAGCTGCCTGAAGTCCAGTGTGAAGTTTCCGAAGTCAGTGATGATTTGGGGTGCCGTGACGTCTGCTGATGTTGGTTCATTGTGTTTTATCAAGTCCAAAATCAATGCAGCCATCTACCAGGAGATTTTGGAGCACTTTATGCTTCCATCTGCTGAAAAGCTTTGTGGAGATGCTGATTTCCTTTTCTAGTGGGACTTCAGCCCCTGCCCACAGAGCCAAAACCACTTCCAAGTGGTTTGCTGACCATGATATTACTGTGCTTGATTGGTACTGCCAACATGCCTAACCTGAACCCCATATCCTACATCCAACCAAACAATACAGATGAGCTGAAGGCCACTATCAAAGCAAACTGGGCTTCAATAACGCCTCAGCAGTGCCACAGGCTGATCGCTTCCATGCCACACCTCACTGATGCTGGAATTTGTGCTAAAGGAGCCCCGACCAAGTATTGAGTGCATAAATGAACATACTTTAAAGAACTTGAACTTTTCTGTTTTGCAAATCCTTTTTTTGATTGATCTTGATAGACTGGATTTTTTACTTTCATGAGCTTTAAGCTCTAATCATCGAAATTAATGTAATGAATCTACAATATATGAAAGTTTCACTTTTTTGAAAAAAGTTACAAAAAAATTAACTTTTTCATGATATTCTTTTTTTTTTTTCTTCAGTTGCATCTGTACATGTATTAGGCCTACACCATCTTCTTATGTAGAAATCTAGATATCAGCTTTAAAAAGTGTGAACTGTATGAACTGAATCCGTATGAAACTTTTGTTATTAATTTATCAGCTGCTCTTGAAACATATGATATCATAGGCTATGTTTCACATGCTATTATCTAAAACTGTTCATGTAAAAGGTTTGCAGTACCAATAAATATTGTGTTCTTATGTCAACAAGTTGAATTTCCATTACACTTTTTACACAAACGATCAGGTTAATTTCAATATTTAATCAGTAAATATTACTACATTATTAAAATCAGTACATTATTAAAATCAATAGTTTTATCTAATAATATTATACAATGGACCTGAGTTAACTAACAATTAACCCAACGTTAACAAAGATTAATAAATATAACAAATGTGTTGAGTATTGTTGGTGTTTAATGCATTAGGCTAATTAATGTAAATGATGGACCTTATTGTAAAGTATTACTGATAACAAAAGATCAGCTATTTAATAGCTGTCTAACCAATACAATGATATTGTCAAAGCTGCTTCCAAAAACAGGCATGTTTTACATGATGGCATGTTTTACATGTGCATCTATTCCACATAGAACTGAAACTGTATTTGTAAATGGAATTGGCAGGAAATAATGCATGAGCTGCATATTAGCAATCTTTGACCTTTGGGTGGTGTGTGATCTTGTGTTCTTGATCTGTCTAGCCAGCAGATGGGGACACCCATATTCCACGCGTGTTTTACAGGAGCAGGTTCCTCTTTTTATACGCTGCAACAGGGTCGGATTTCAGGCCACGCCTCAAAACGTGTACGCGTAATATGATTGGACGGCGAGACACGTTCTCAAATAACATGAGCGGAAAAAGTTAACTCTCTCACAAGTTTGGTGAGAGTTGCATTTTTAGTAAATGACAAGATTTACCAAAGACGATTAGCCATTTTATAGTAGAGTTTTTGTGTAAACCCGCGTTATAGTAAAATAGAAAAACAACTACAATGTCACTTTGCAAAGAGCGATTAGTTCATGAAGAAAAGCTAGAAGTAGTCTTGAGTAAAAGCAAAGGGGACACTGGGAAGAAGTCCAAAGCGGTCTGTGGTGTTTGCAGTCGGATGTATCGAGACCCTAAAATCCTGCCCTGTTTGCACACGTTCTGCGCGGACTGCATTCGCCAGCGCGAGCCGTTCTCTGAGGGTCGCGTGATCGGGGAACGACGCTCGCCAGAGGATGACACGCACCGGCGCAACTCTGGCTCAACAATCCTTTGTCCTGAGTGCGATTCAGAGGTGGATCTGCCCCCATCGGGTGTGAATGAGCTGACCATTGACCATTTTGCGCTGGACGAGGTTTTCGCGGAGACGCTGCTGGTGGACTGCAGGGTTTTGTGCGACTTGTGCAGCGACAGTGACGCGAGGAAACGCTGCGAGGTGTGCTGTGTCAATCTCTGCGACTTCTGCAGTCAGGCCCACAGGTTAGTTTATTAGAGGCTGTTTTGTAATTAACATGAAATGTAAAGAAGTCATTTATTAATCCTCATAAGCCATGTTTGACTTTACTCCTTTAACAGAAATAGAGAAATTAAAGCGATAGTTTAAACAGAAAAATTAAAATTCTGTCATTTTTTTTCACTATCATGTTTTCTTAAACTGGTATGACTTGTATGAGAACATATTTTGAAGAATTTTGGGAATTAAACCGTTTTGGTTCCACTGTATGGACAAAAACATTAAAATATTTCTCAAAATATAAAGTAAATATTTATGGTATTCCAAAAAGAATATTAAATATTAATATTTTCTTTCAGAAGTGATGCATTTTGAGACCATGACACGTCCATCTACTGCAACAAAGGATAATAGTGAATATTCGAGAGGTACACAATTTGTCGTCACTCATTTGAACGTTTTATAAACAAAACGAAAATACACAATGGCTGCATCTGAATATACACATTTTCCAACTATACAGTAGGTGAAAAAAAAACAGTACATGAAAGGAGAATTATGTCAGAATTCACAATATTAACGTAATAACAGTAGGCGAAAACACCTGAATGATCTACTACTTCCAGTGAGATTCTAAAGTACACATCCAGTGGACACTTTACTATCCCATGAGGCCACTGGAAAGGAGTAACAAGATTGTATAGGTCACATGACAAATTAAATATGACCAGATTACACTCAAGCTATACATTCATACTATTTAGAACAAATTTATTCAAAAGCAGTAACTACTCAAAGTATAAGATTTCAGAGCCTGTTTTTTCACAGACTCACCCTTAACTTAAACTCAGGGCTCAAAGAAGTCAGTCGCACTCAAAATACCACTTTGTGGTGGCATTTGTGTGTGTTCAGCTCATAAATACTGTCTCTGTGACATAACTTGAATGCACCATATTTCCTGTAATACGTGATGTCAAAACTCTTGTAATCTTCCCTGCAGGAGACAGAAGAGGACCTCCTCTCACTCTATCCAAAGCCTACAGGAGCTGAAGTCTCAGGGTCGTCTCACTAGACCCGTCCTGTGCTCGCTGCATCCAGGACAGGAGTTACGGCTCTTCTGTGAGCTGTGTGACCTCACCGTGTGCCTGGAGTGTGCGGCCACCTTTCACCACGACCACCACTGCAGCTCTGCCCATGAAGTCATCAGCCATCATGGCGATCGCATCAGGGATCTGGTTGTCAGGAGCTTAAGGCCTCGTCTTGGCCGTCTGGAGGAGTCTCTGAGACGCGTGGACACATCCCAAGAGGCGCTGCAGGCACGGGCTGACACATTGGCGAGTGAGATCCGGGCCTTTGCTCGGAGCTATGCCAGCGCGGTGGAGGCACATTGCTGTTCACTGCTGCGGTCACTGGAGGACTTAAGTTTGCAGCGCAAGAACCAACTCCAACTGCAGAAGGCTCAGCTGCAGCAGGCCTTGTCTGACGTCCGCGGTGGGGTGGTCTTCGCAGAACGCTTGCTCACGTGTGGTTCTGATGCTGAAATCCTCAGTGCCAAAGGAGTTACTATGAGGAGACTGATGAACCTTTTGGAGTCAGGATTCGACCCACACCCAACAACGGTCGCACATGATAATGCCAGCAGCATTTGTTTCCTTCCTCAAGAGACTGCTGGAGAGGTGCAGGGATTTCCTGTGGTGGGAGTCATACATGCCAAGACTGTGGATCCCAGCAAGTGCATGATCCAGGGGGAAGGTGAGAGTAGGGTAGACAATGGTGGTCCTTTTTTCAAAATCAATTTAGAAACATACCTGAAAATGAAAATGCAGTCAATAATTCCATACAATGTATGGAATTTGACACTTTCAAGCTTCAAAAAAAAAGACACACAAGCATTAAAGGGGGAAAAAAAAAAAAAAGAGAAGTGTGATGCACATAATGTAACCACTTCGATTGTATGTTGAATGGATCAGTCTGATTTATAAACAAATGTTTTACTCTGCTTTCTGAACTGGATTAACTTATTCATCGAAAAGATCTTTAGAAAAACATATTCAAAAATCAAATGTGGCTACTTACAACACAAAGTTTTTAGCAGGTTTGATTTTTGTATCATTTTGGAGCTTTCCCTATTCAATTTCAGTATATTAAATAAGAGAATATTATTTCAAAATTCAGAAATATAAAAAAAAAAAAAATCATGTTTTAAGCTCTATAGAAGAGCATCACACAGGTTTGAAATTAAATAAGGGTCAGTAAATGATGACAGAATTGTTATTCTGTTGAAGATTTGACTTTAAAGGAAGCAGTTCAAGTAAAATTGACAGTGGTTTTATACTTTTATTAGCCTTTCTCCCTCTTAATTTGTTCATTACTCTGTTTTTAATCCCAAATGTTACTCATGAAGCTATGTGGTCACATGCAGTACAAGTGTTTGGTTTGGTGACTTTACTGTGGAATTTTAAGCTGTGTTTGTCAAACACATGACAGTTTAGTGCACATTCTTCAGAAACAGTACATCTCAGATGAAATTGTTTATTTGTAGATTTCTGTCTTCAGATTATGTGAAGAAAATCTTCAGTCTGAAAGTGAGACCTTATATCCGCTTTGGCCCCCTCCCATACACACATAGACATACATACACATACAAGTGCACACACCAAAAGGCCCAGGGCATGACACTGGGATAAACAGCAGACAACATTCCTGGCTACCATGACAACCCAACCTTTTTATATGCTGGTGCGCCTAGAGTATGATTGTGAAAGAGACACTTATCCAGCTCTGTCCCAGCATGCCACAAGTAGGTTCACAGCAGGAGGAGAATACACTGCTGTTTCCCTGTGGTTTGCAGGTTGACCATCCATGTCAGGGTTCCCACAGTCACAGAAAACAACAAACTATTTTTTGTAAAGCGCTAATGTGAACAAAAGACAATGCGGTTCAGATTTGATGATTGGATTTCATTAGATCTGTTTACTCCTTTACAGTACAGATGTCATAACTCTGAATGTGTTCTTCCTGTGAAACAACAAACTTCTCTGGTGATGTATGCTGGACTTCTCCACTCATTTAGTCTGCATTAATCCTTCCCTTTATTACAATCAACTGCAACCTCACGTTCAGATATGCCTCCAGCCAATCAACAACTGATGAGTAGCACCAAGTGCTTTTCGATAATCCGTTTCACTTGGATGCAGCATGTCACAAGTCAGAAGAAAAGATCTGTCGCTACTTCCACTACATGGCCTGTGTCACTCGCATGTGTCTGTCCTTGAATAACTCACAGGTGTGGAACGAGGTCGTGAAGGCCAGAGGGGAGAGTTCACTCTGGTTTGCAGGGACTCCTCTGGAGAGCAGATGGGCCGAGGTGGAGATCCTGTGCTGGTCAGCGTAGTGCACAAGGAGAGGAAGGGCTGGTGAGTATATATTGGAAAATTAAGGCCACCACATTTTTATAAAGTCACAGAGTCACTAAAATCTTTATACGGTTGAAGCATTGGCAAAACATCACTTTCTAATTACAGATTCCTCCTAAACTATTAATGCACGTCATTTTATCAAATGAACGTTTTTTTGTTTGAATTTATTCGGAGATTCTTTTATTCATGAGTGAATAAATAAATATTTTAGGCCTTTTAAAATGTTATTATTTAGGCCTGAATGTAAGATTTATGTATTTTAATTGCAAATAAAATTGATCTGTTTGGATTGCACAGTATTAATAAACTAAAACTTAATGTGATGCATATTTATCAGCCATATTAAAATGAAACAAGAATGAGATTTCTGTAATAGTAATAATAAACGATGCATTTTAAATGCACAGCAACACAAGCTTAGAAAGAATTAAAGTGAAAATACTATACATTCCATTATCAGCATCTAACATCAGATCTTAAAGGTGACATATCATGAAAATTTGACACTTTCTGTGGTTAAGTGCTATAATTGGGTCCCTGGTGCAACTACCAACCCAGAAAACATGAAAAATAACAACCCAATAAACTTTCTCTGCAAGCTTGTGAAAAAAACAAAGAGATTCAGATTTCGCTCCCCCCGTGATGTAGAAAGGGGATCTTATTATAATAATCTGCACGAATAATCTTCCACCCACGGCACTGCCAATCTGTTTTTGCAAGCAACAGTGTACCAGTTCTAACGCCATGGCGAAAGTTCGAGCAAAGCATGCTAACTTCTGTCTTTGGATGCACTGACAGGAGACAAGGAGATAGGAGACGAGAGCAGTGGATTTATTGATTTATTTACTGTATACTGTACGGGTGCCACAGATCTTATATAAACATGCATTTTCTTTTCCAGCTGTTTACCTTCACAGACATAACTGACTGTTTGTACTCACACTTGTGTGTTTTTAACATAAACCTGTGTGTATTTGACAGTTTAAGCGCAATAAGACATGAAAGAGAACTTAGTTTTTAGTACTCATGTGCTGTGTTGTGACAGCCGCTTTCTGTGCGCATGCTTCTGATGTACAGTTTTTCTGAGCACACACATCTGAAGTTTAACCTAATGGCGCTTTTCCACTGCGTGGTACGGCTCGCCTCGGCTCGGTTTGCGTTTCCACTGCAGTTTAGTACCGCTTTAGAGTGGGCGAGATTATTCACGTCGTCATAGTTACGCCACCTCTACTGCCATGACTCCTGAAAAACTTTTTCATTCCGCATTACCCCATCAAGCTCTCGCTGGATCCGCTCCTCGGCTATCAATGAGCGGAATGTCTGTACTTCCTCAACAGACAAAGAAACAGCCATTTTTTGGTTGTTTAAAAAAAAGGTGCACTCATTCAAAACAGTGGCGTTTGATCCTACTCTGGCTGTGCTGATTTAAATGTAGTGGGTCTGTTGTGTCTTGTGTCGCAAGTTCAGTGACGATTTTCTCCGGCCAATCAGTGATCAGCAGAGTTTACACGTCACGTTTTGGTAACGGTACGGTTCGCTTGGAACCTCAACCGAGGTGGTACTGAAAAAAGTACCAGGTACTGTACCCAGTGGAAAACCCCCCAAAAGTGACCTGTACCGTGCCATACCATGCAGTGGAAAAGCGCCATAAGACAGTTTAAAACGCATGATTTCAACATGATAGACATGATCATCAAAACCAAACATGTTTTTTAGTAGAGTGTCTGAGGAACCAGCTGTAAAGGCACAGCCCTATTCTAGAAAAGGGGGCGGGGAACAGCAGCTCATTTGCATTTAAAGAGACATGCACGAAAACAGCTTGTTTCTGCTTCCACTTAAAATAGGCATTTTCAAAATTATATAATAAATGATATGTAGGGTATTTTGAGCTGAAACTTCATATACACATTCTGGGGACAACTGAGACCTACTGTATATTACATCTTGTAAAAAGGGGCATAATAAGTCTCCTTTAACATTATTCAGACTGTTATTTTTCATGAGTGTGTCTCGTCACATTACAGCTCTGTGGAGGTGGCTGTGGTGGATAAGGGTGATGGTTCCTATGTTGTGTCCTACACCCCGGCTGAAGCAGGTCTCTACTCTGTGTGGGTCTGTGTTAAAGCCCAGCACGTCCAGGTAAGTGTTCATTTAAACCAGTACAGCTGTGTCTAATAATTGTATCATTGTACTGGCAAGTTTAAAGGTATATCAGTGATGCCGGGAATTATATTCTAACAATAGGTGGTTTCTAGGGTTCACCATTTGTGCTAAATGTGAAAAGGAAGTTCAGACGTCACCGTGGCATATTCCATTGTTGTTCCATCTGCTCCAGTGGAGGCGCTAAAGAGGCACGCTGTGGCTGCACAGGAACTATGCCAGGTACTGTTTACTCCAAAAATGTTTAAATTAATAAAAAAAAGTATGTTTTCACCTAATATGAATTTCTCTGTGTGTGTGCGTGCACTCAGGAGGGTTTCAGGGTTGTGGACATGGTCATAAAGGATACCCCGGTAAGCCCCACTGGTCATGTTGTGGGAGTGTAGTGGAGGCTTCAGAGTGTGTTCTACATAACCTGGGCACCGTTTCTCCTCGTGGACACCTCAGGACTGTAGAGCTCTGAGACAGAGCAAATATACACTCTATCTGATCAACATAACTCATAAACATACTTGAATCTTCTCAGTCAGCCTACATATAATTCACAATAAATAAAAATTACATTGTGTTTTCATGTTGCCCTTATTCACACAGTCTTTAAGCCTTAATTTGTGTGATAATCTTTTTTGTTGTTTCAGCAGTGTTAGTATTCAGAATCATGGCAGTCTGATAAACTGCAATACACAAAGTATATTTAAAATTGTGTTGTCTATTGTACAAAGTGCCAACACTAAATACTTCAGTACTATCAGTATTGTAAACATTTGACTATTATTTTCTTTACACATCTAGAACTAGTTATTTTTAATCAGTGTAAAATTTTAAAGTCTGTGACATTATATTGTTCCATATTTAATCATAACCAGAATGATTTGATGAAATATTGTAATGTCTGTGAATATTTTGTTAATGTGTGCAGTACTGTTTTGTTTCATCTTTTATGATAATCAGCATGTGTCCTTTGATATTACCCAGCTATATGAGCAATGAGGTATGTGTTATTATAATGCTTTATTTTCATATGTGCATGACTCCAAAGACTGTCGTTGTTAGTGTATGCATCCATTACATTTCTCTTGTCTTTGTGTATGCTGTATTGGTGCCACAAATTAAACATTTACCTGTCCATATATTACAAAACTGCCACTTTAAGATTGTATTTTTGATTGTTAATGTGATGTGTTTTGCATAGTGTATACTATGTAGTGTGGTCTATAAAACATCCATGAAAAATACTATCAAAATATATACGTTTTTATGTGGGTATCACCACCATGTTGTTTGCCTTGAGTAATGTATTTTAATTTATTAAGTTATTGTTTGGTTCTTATCATATAACTAATCATTTCATAGTGAATCTTTATAGATGTATTTGCTATTTTTTTCTTAAGCACAGATTTTTAGAAATCAGAAGTGATGGTTTAAAATTAAAACGCTTTATGATGGATTTGTTTTTTTATAAATGCTTTTCACTTCACAAGATAATTGACAGACTGGAGTCATGTTGATTACTTGTGGATTATTGTGGTGTTTTTAATCGGCTGTTTGGACTCACTCTGACGGCACCCATTCACTGCAGAGGATCCACTGGCGAGCAAGTGATGTAACGCTAAATTTCTCTAAATCTCTTCTGAAGAAAAAAACTCATTGTGCTGGATGGCCTGAGGGTGAGTAAATTTTCAGCAAATTTTCATTTTGTGGGTGAACTTCAACAGTTCAACACAGTGGATCAACATACTGGCTTGCCCGTTCTAACACTAGATGGCAGCAATGCTTTGTGCGGAAGTTTCGTTATTTGGTGGCTAAATTTCAGCTCTCTCTCTCCCTCTCTCCACCCTACAACCCCCCTCCCCCCCAAATATGTATTAAATTATTTTTTCTTATGTCATTCTTGTAATACATCATGTAGTTTACTTGAAAGAATACTTGCTGAATAAAAACGTTTTGAGTGTTAATGTGACCTTAAAATTAATTTTTACATTTAGGCCTATAATATAAAATATATATTTCATAGATTTATCTTCACTAACAAAAAAAAAAACAAAGCCTGTGATTTATCCTAGGAAAGATGTCAGACAATGACCTCTAATATTTTTCCACTATGCCATGCACATACAAAGCAGTGGATTAAAGTAGCAGTCAATCTGATTCAGAAGGACACCGTACATGCTTTGAACCCTCAGTTTTCTTTTTGAAATCTCTGAGCTCACACAGTCAAGGACACGAGGAGCTCTAAGCCTGCAAACAACTGACTGGGTTTTTATCAGAACTGTTCAATGTCATATTTAAATGTACCTATTCATTATAATCTACTGATTATCCGATATATATTTTTACATGAAGTGGTTATTTCATTATTAAGATGTCCTTGATTATTTTTATAGTTAACTAAAGGCATTTTTTAGTTAATACCCCTAGTTTACATATGTGACCCTGGACCACAAAACCAGTCTCAAGTCGCTGGGGTATATTTGTAGCAATAGCCAACAATACATTGTATGGGTCAAAATTATTGATTTTTCTTTTATAACAAAAATCATTAGGATATTAAGTAAAGATCATGTTCCATGAAGATATTTTGTAAATTTCTTACTGTAAATATATCAAAACTTTTTTTGATTAGTAATATGCATTGCTAAGAACTTCATTTGGACAAATTTAAAGGCAATTTTCTCAATATTTAGATTTTGTGCATCCTCAGATTCCAGATTTTCAAATAGTTGTATCTCAGCCAAATATTGTCCTATCCTAAACCATACATCAATTGAAAGCTTATTTAGATGATATATAAATCTATTGACCCTTATGACTGGTTTTGTGGTCCAGGGTCACATATCTGAACAAAGATCTGTTTTCACTCTAAATATAAATGGTGTTTGTATGAATTTTGCGTAATCTTAGCCCTTTTCCTATTCATTCATAAAACAGCTTATATTTATATAGCCTAAACTTCAGGAATAATAGAACTGATGATTTATCCATATATGCATGTGTTTTCATTAAAAAAAAGGGGGTTTTCCTCCCTTTCCTTCTATTCCTAATGTAGAAAAAAAGTCTAGGGTGCTGATCCAAGAACATGCCCTACTTGGCAAAATCACACAATCTAAGTGATCAATAAAATATATTTTGATATATAAAAGTAGTGTTATATCTAATTTGCATTTCAGAGAGAAATCTCAAAGAATTTCATTTGTGACCCACACATGCAATCTAAAGTGCTGAAATAGTTATAAATTAATCTGAATTCATAGGGTTTGACAGCACGCATCATAGATCACATGACAGATTCAAGTCTCTTTAGGGGGAAGGGTCTGATCCACTGATGCCATGACCTGGATAGAATCTAAATGGCTGTTGGGAATGGGGTTTGGATGGAAGAAAGCTGATGAAGAGAAGCAGCAGAAGCGTATCATTATAGGAATCAAATCATTTGGCTCTTGCAGATCATAATATAAAGCACACATATATACATATATGTGTGTTTGTGTGTATGTATGTATATGCACACACACACACACACTTGTGCTTACTTGTTTGCCATCCAGAGGATGTCACTAACGGTGTGCATCGCTAAACTCGTTGCCTGTTTTCCAGAGACCTCGTATTCCTTGGTGTGCACTTCTTCTGTGAACAGCTTTACGTAATCCTCATGGGCTCGAGAGCTGCTCACTATCATATCTGTTGATATTGGATGCACTCAGTCATTCAGTTGCCTCCTCTTCTCACTGCATTTGTCATCTCTCTGTCTTAAACACATTGTCTTGTTTGGCAGTGTTTACCTCTAGGAGCTCTTCTCTTTATCTACACTTCATTTATCATTCACACTTGAGGTCTAATGCATATTCTCTTTCTCTTTGTTATTTTTCCTCCACATGCCCTTTTGTAAATTGCTCTGTCTGATGTATACACTCTGTGCTTTTGCCATATCCATTAGTATGTGACTACAGTCTTCCTCAGATGTCTAATCTCCCATCAATCCTTCGCAAGGTGAGAACTCTTCCTCACCTGTCAGCAACATGTCATGTCACAGAGCCGAGACCAGATTGTTGTGACAAAGCTTGACAATCCAGGCTAAAAGCTTCTTTATCATCCCTGCAAAAGCACTGAAGGGAAGAATAACGCATGTTCCAGAGAGTTTGGAATCCGAGACTGTGTTGCGACTGAATTATTCAGTTGGATTAGTTAACATTAACAGTTTGTCAATAATTCATTCACCAGGAGAAATGTGGTTTCCAGGACAACTTGCATAACATAGTGTTTAGTCCCCTTTGGGCACTTCAGATATTTTTAGTAACAGAGCCGGAGATGCTCACTTGCACAATTAAAGAGATGGGAGTTAAAAAAAAAAAAAAAAAAAACACTAATGAAGGGGACGTGCAGCATACTTAATAAATCATGTTTAAGATGTCAACTATAAATTCATGACTATCAGTTTCTGTAAGAATAGAAATTTCATCATCCTATTCTCCCTCAAGTTGTTCCAAGCCAGTATGAATTCTTTAACCAAACAGATGCTGGTCCCTATTGACTTCCGTATGGAAAAAAAAAAAAAATTACTATGGAGGTCAATGGGGACCATCAGCTGTTCAACAGAAGAAAAAAAAAAAAACTCATATA